>CAUYRT010053369.1:0-65641 GCA_963574885.1 Lepilemur ruficaudatus
TTTTTTTTTTTTGAGACAGAGTCTCACTCTGTTGCCCAGGCTAGAGTGCCATGGCGTCAGCCTAGCTCACAGCAACCTCAAACTCCTGGGCTCAAGCGATCCTTCTGCCTCAGCCTCCCCAATAGCTGGGACTACAGGCATGCGCCACCATGCCCAACTAATTTTTTCTATTTTTGGTAGAGACGGGGCCTTGGCCTCCCAGAGTGCTGGAATTACAGCCCGGCCTATTTCTTCTAGTTAACTGTAGATTTGTACTGATTAATCAACCTGCCTTCACTGCTCCCCGCACCCCCTTCTCAGCCTCTGGTAACCATCATTCTACTCTCTACTCCATGAGATCAACTTTTTTAGCTCACACATCTGAGTGAGAACATGTGATATTCATCAGAAACATCAGTTTCTCCACAATTCCATGGTTGGCCCGGTGCTTGGGCTCCTGGAGGTGGAAAAGCTTCCAAGTAATTTGGGAGCCTGCCGATCACTGAAGGAGTGTGGGAAGGAGCAAGGGATTCCCCCTTACCCCTTCACGGGGCTCCTAGCCTATCTGGGTTTAATCCTCACTGATACCTTTTTTTCCTTTTTCCTGCTCCTCCTCTGCTTGGCGGTTTCCCTCTGTGAGGTCCCTGGTGGGCTCTGGTACTTCTTTCTCTGACCTACACCTGAACTGTGTCCTTTCTCCCCTCTCTTTTATCTGAAACCCTTCCTTCCTTCTGGGACGTCTTGTAAGCGATGTCTCTAGTCAGCATCTGACCCTGGTCTCATTCTAGAAACATCAATTTAAAAAACTATTTGTGTTATCTGTGTTTCTCTCTAAAGATTTGCAGTTTTCTTCTTGTATGCTCTGAACATTTCTTTTGCAATTTATTCCTGTTTATGTTGTCATTAGCAATGGGAGAGTACAATTTTTTTTCCTAATTGGTTATTAGTTATACATAAGAATGATTTTTATTTTTATATGTTTATTTTATAACTGACCTTCATTTAATTTTGTGGTTAATATGTTATATAAATTATATACTGTTTATTATAGCTGTATTTTTATATAAGTTATATACCATTTGTAGACTTATATATTAAAAGAAAAATTAGATCTTTAACTTAAGATACTTTACCTGCTGGGTGAAGATACCCATATGCTTCATTTTTTTTTATTTTAGTGACAAAATGATCTGAAACAATAAATGCCTTGTAAGTTATTATCTGTGAATTTATTATGCTCCATATGTGAAATTAGAGGGTATTGTTTAGTGTAACTGAATGATTGTATTTCATATAAATTTCTTCCACTAAACTTTGTTGTAAACACTTTACCTGAGAACCAGTTTATAGAAATATAATTATAAAATACATGAATATATTGTTTTAAAGTTGCTTTATGAAATTTTCAATATATTAAGATATTTTTATGATTGCAAGATCTAGAGAAGAAAAAGATACAAATTGGTTCCAAATATGATATTAATTCTACAATACATTTTTAAGAAAGATTATATCTCCAGTGTAGAAAAATTGAAAATAAGGTGTGATAACTGTCAAAATAAATTATCTGAATTAACATTTAGAAACTCATTTTCACTTCTTTTTTCTCAAGGTCCTATTGTTTCAATAAGACAGAAAAGCAATAATCTCTTTAAAGAAACAGAGAGAACACAAGATTTCACTACCACTTTGCTTTTTAAAATTTTTTTTTTACAAAAAGAAACATGGTATCATTTTGAGAATTACAACTAACATACTATAATATTAATTTACTTTTTCTGGAATGCCACAGAAATTTCTAACATTAATGGAAGTAAAGAAGGGTGTTTTGACTCCAAAATTGTTTTTGTCTGTGTATATATTTCTAAGTTGGCAGAGCCATGTGCACCATTTCATAGGACCTGAGCTGTTCTCTGGCTTCACAGAACCTAGGAGATCATGTAGCCTACTTCTTCCTACTGGTGCTCTCATCTCTCAACACTGTTTGCTTTAAGTTTGTTAAAGTTCATGTAGGTTAAACTAAAACACCTTAACATAGATTCTTTCCAAGGCATGTTCATGATATTTTGATTATTTTTAAAACCCAAATTGTCCTCTTTTTCCTAGCGCTTCACCTGAGAGACTATGAAGACATTATCCCTGCTGTTGAGATCTACTCTCTATTAGCACTCTGTGCGTGTGCCAGCAGAGCTTTTGGTACTTGTTCCAAAGCATTCATTAAACTTGAATCTTTAGACACCCTCAGTACAGAACAGAAACAGCAATATGAAGACCTTGCTCTAGAAATCTTCACCAAACATACTCCAAAAGATAACAGAAAATCTGAACTGGACAGTCTTCTGGAAGGGTAGGCTGATTATAATTAGTAGATTACCTTATTAGAAGCTTGGATTTCTGTATATATAATGTATAATACAGGAATTAAAGCACTACATTTTTAAGCAATTTACATTAACATTATATCCTATTTTATTTAGTCTTATGAGTGTATTAATGCTTTATTTTTTCTTTGTAAAAATTTTTACTTGAAAAAACTTTGAAATGAAAGTATTTTATTGGAAATTAATCTTGAACTTTTTTATTCTTCAGTTTTTAAAGTGTGTTTAATAAATTTAGACTAATTAGAAGCTTTAAAATATAATTAATTATTTTTCCTCTTATTTTTACAGTGGAGAAGGGAAACTGCCGACATGCGTTGCCACAGGGAGCCCAATCACTGAGTATCAGTTCTGGATGTGCAGCGTATGCAAGCATTGCGTTCTTGCTCAGGAAATTAGTAACTACAACTTCTGTCCCTTATGCCATAGTTCAGTGGCATAAAGCAGTGATGAACTGTATATAATTGTAAAATATATGTAGCATATATACATATATGTAATGTTGATTTTTCTAAGTTTTATATGAAAATCAAGCTCATCATCTTATAGTTGTATTTCTACTCAAAATATACATTATGATAATAAAATAATTAATATTTGTGTGGAAATTCAACTATGCAATAATAAGGCTGTTTTTTATATAAAACTTATCACAATCAACCTTATTTTCTATCTTTTATCTATCTTGTGGTTGGTCACATGACACCATGGAAATATTCCAAATATGAAATGTTTTTCTCAGAGTGTCAAGGGTACTAATTCATTAAAAAATCTTGAGGGAGGGGCGGGAGATGGGAGAAGTATGGGAGTGAAGCGAAGATGAATTTAGAGAATTGACATAACCTGTATTACAAGGAGGTTAAACAATTGTAATACTGAAATGAGCTCTCTAGTGGTATTTACTTTAATTAAATAAGTATTGAATGTTATCTATATTTTATTTCCAGAAGTGAAGTGATGGCATTTTAAGACAATTTTCACAGTTTGAATTGTTTCCAATATCCTTATTCTTCATCCTTTTCAAAATCTACCCTGTTAGTCTCATTCAAGAGATAGCATTTGGCATTTACTGTTTCATACCATTGTGCAGAAAACTTGGCTTTATCCATAATGATAAGAATTTATACAAAAATATTCACTTGTAATTATAGTTTCTGCTGAAACATTGTCACCAAGCTGTTCATTTAAACAACTCTCTTGTTATAGGGAGTGATTCTTTCTTGACATACATGTGTTTTGATTTATTATTATTAATTTAAAAGAGAAAAATGATGATCAGTAATGATAATTTCTTACCTCTTTTATATAGCTAATAACGTTCTCTGTTTATTTGTCATGGACTCTAATTTTGTGGCTAAAGACCAGACTTTAGCACTATTTCATTAGGATTATTTTCTGAAGTTTGGCTGATGTTTAGTAGAGGCAATAAATGGAGAGAAATATTAAACTTTGTTATTGCACCTACAATACTTAAGTCAGTTCACTCTCTCGAATGTTTTTGGTCCTGTAGAGACAATGTAAACCTGTTACAGATTGGAAAGTGAGCTTTAAGGAGAGATTTAGAGCCTAGGTGAACTTACGATAGATAGTGGGCTCATGTGCTTAAATAAAATGAGAGAAACAGAAGCCTTTGAAGTCTCCGTCTCTGTTCATGTGCCTTGTGGAAAATGACATTGGCACGATGGTAGCCTCCAAATACGCTACTAAGCAAGCTATTCCAGAGAGGCTTACATGGATTAGAGAGGCTTGTAAACCAAATGAGGATGTTCAAAATCAATTTGGTTTTTAAATCAATTTGGAATACACAGGAACAAGGAGAAAGTGATGGGGTAGATTAACACTATTAGGATAGGGTAGAAACAGAAAAAAATAGAAAGAAGAAAAACATATATAAATATATAAAATCAGTGTGCAGTAAGAGGGGTACACTAAAAGAAGAAAGAAAAATAAAAGAAACAAAAAAATAGATAAAAAGAAGGGTAGGGTGCCAGTGGATTAGAAAGACCACAGTACCTGAATCCTGGGTTAGATAATGTTCTCATGTCCTGACTCCCACTCTGTCACTTCAGCTTTCCACTGATAATGGGGTTATGAAGAGGACCAGGGTTGAGGTTTGAGCCAGGGGACGCAATCAGATGAAACGTGCCTGAGGCCAGCGATACACACTTGCTCTATAGAAGGGGCTTGGGGGTAAGTACACTTGGCCATAGCTGTAGCTTGTCAGTTAGTCTGCCGAGCAGTCATGAATTTTACTGTAGAGGACAGGCCAGAATAAGTCACAAATGAGTAATTGAATCAAGACCTTACACATATTGAGGGCTTTAGGTATCTCATGCATACTTACTGTGTCATGAATATTTAGGGCCTTTGTTGCTCTTCATATTTTTAGTGCTTCATGAATATTTGGTATCTCTTGCTTTGTTCTTTTCTATCTTTGGTCACACATAGATGCTCTATTTACTTTGCCTAATATGTCTCATAAGTTACTAACTTCTCTAAATTTAACACAATGAATTTCATCTATTTCATTTGTTTTCTTCTATACCAGAATGGAATATTTCCCCAAATCAAAAAATTACATCCTAACAAAGGTCTGTCCTTTGGGTCAGAGGTCTGTCCAAGAAAATATATCTCCTGTTGAACTTATTTACATCTTTCTATAGGACTTTCTATTTTTAGGGATAAGACCATTCTCTGCTTCATCAATGAAAGAGAAATTTTCAGGGCTGTAGGGATGACACACTTGTTACTAGTTCTGCCTGTGTGAAAGGTTCCTTCAGGACAGTTTGTTCAGAGTTGTGATTCTTGGTCCATGGTTTAATGCCCGAGTGTCTCTTCTTTCCCTTTCCCTTCACTGTCACAGGAATTAGCTGAGAACTCATTAGATTGTCCTGCTGCTAGCTGTCGCTGTTGGGTATATTCCCATTTGCTTCAATTCCAGAATCACCTGTTGACTTCTCAGATTTCTCCTAACATATTTTGGGAACTCTCTTTTGGAGCCTTGTTATTTGTCACTAAGTCCATGCTGCCTCAGTCCTAGAGTTTTTCCTCCAACTAATTATTTCAGATAGATCCTGATTTGCTGTGGATATTTCTTGTTAAATTTTGATTCAGAAACCAAATTCTCTAAAAAGCACGTACGTACTGTACTGTGGTTAGCAAAACGTTTTACATAATTTTAATTTGAAGGAAACGTCTGAATTACTATTTGGATTTCCCTTTGGCAAAAACAGCCAGAGAATGTAAACTAAGATCCAAAACCCCAGACTCCCGCAATATACTATTTAATCCTCACACAATTCCAGAGAGTCAAAAAGGCGGAGAAGTTTGCTTTTTAGGGTTCTGGAGCTAATAAACAGAATTTGAATTCGAACCTAGGGCCATGGGACCAAAAAGCTCTTGCAATTTCGACACTAAGTGTCTCAGGTTAGCCAAGCCTACTGAGAACACCCTAAACGCGGTGTTTTGCCGAGTGAGGACGCTGGAACCCGCAGTGAGCTACAACAAGTTCGTAGGCCAATGAGCCATACACAAACAAACCGGGGCTGCTTCCGCTTCCGGCATGACCAGCCCCCTCCGCCCCAATCCGCTATAATAACTAAGGGCAGGCGCCAAGCTAGTCAGACAATGGACTTGGAAGCCAGTTTGCTACTGCGGGTCTCATGCTTTTCTGGGAAACGAGGCAGTCGGAACCAACGGTAATAACAGTAAAAATGCAATTCGCAGCAGCCTCTGAAAGCTTCCCTGGACTCCTCAGCGCTCTGCCAGCAGCCAATTATCTCGCGAGACGACGGGTCCTTAGAAGGCACAAACCTAGCGCCCAAGTTTTGCTGTCAAGTTAAATGCCGGAGTGCGGAAGTGGCTTCGTGGGGCCGCCTCTGATCGCCTAGAAATCAACCTCCTTTGCACACGAAAGCTAGGCCTTCGACCGCTATGGAAGGGCAGCAGGGGCAAGAAAGCTACGCAACCCTAGCACTTGCCCACGCTCACTTCAAGAACGGCGAGTACACGGAGGCCGAGGCGCTGTACTCCGTTTACATTCGCCAGTGCGCCTGTGCGGCCTCCTTCCGCGCGAGTCCCGGGAGGTAACTATCGCGAGAAGCGGGGGCTCCCGCATCTCCCCGGGTGGGTGCACGGCCGGTGTTCCCTGGAGCCCATGCTCAGCCACCTGAGCTCACTGGCGACCCAGCGCGAGGATGCTTGTCTTCCCCAAAAGGCCAACGCGAGGCCTAGGATGGGGTTGGCAGAGAACTCGGGGAGGGAGCCCACCCACGATGAGCCGTCTGCGGGGACGGTGCGAGGAGCTTCCGGGAGCTGAGCCCCCTGCGCGGGCCTACGGCGCGGACCGCTGCTTCTCACCCCGGTGTCATGCCTGCCCTGTTGCTCACTCTCTGATCTGAGACTTAGAGCCCACTCGTCATTGTAACAGGCGGGGTATCCGAGACCTGGGGAGGGGAAGGAGACACGGCCGGGTGGTGCCGCGCTGGAACGCAGTACCGCGACACCGACCAAAACCTCACAGCGAAGGCTTTTGGTTTTGTTTTTCACTTGTTATGAAAAACAGTTAAGTATATGGAAACGAGTATAGTTAGTATATATTAAGTATATGGAAACGAGGTATTTATCACTCGGCTTAAGCATTATCAGTTCACCCAGACGTAGTATTCATCCAGGATGTTTCAGAATGCATCGCTAAATATTAAGGATTCCTTTTTTAAATTTCAGGCTATTACAGGAGTACAAATGTTTAGGTTACATATATATTGCATTTGCCCCGCCCGAGTCGTGTCCATACCCCAGACAGTGCACACCGCACCCATTAGGTGTGAATGTACCCATCCTCTCCTCCCCCCGGCACCTGCCGGACACCCGATGAATGTTATGAGTGTTACCACCGTTTGTGCACATAAGTGTTGATCAGTTAGTGCCAATTTGATGGTGAGTACATGTGGTGTTTGTTTTTCCATTCTTGTGATACTTCACTTAGTGGAATGGGCTCCAGCTTCATCCAGGATAATACAAGAGGTGTTAGTTGACCCTTGCTTTTTGTGGTTGAGGATTCTTAAAAAGGCATAACCATGACATCAGTATTATCACATAATTTCTTTATCTCAAATAGTCAGTGTTGGAACTTTCCTTACTAAAAAGGTGTTTTGTTCTTCGGTTAGTTTGTATTTACCAGTGGTTCAAGTCAGGTCTCTTAGTCTATAAGGCCCTCCCTCCCCTTTTTTTTCCTTTCAGTTTATTTGTTGAGGATACCGATTCCTTTGTCCTGAGTGTTTCCATATTTAAGATTTCTGAATGCATTTCTCTGATGTCATTTAATACGGTCATCTGTTTCATACTGCTTGTGAATTGGTAGTTAAATCTTGAGATTTGATCCAATTTATATTAAATATATGGCAAGAATACTTTATTGGTACTTCTACCAGGAAGCATATAATGTTTGGTTGCCTTTTTGTGATGTTTAAGAGCCTCACCTGCTAATGTTTGCTTGCCTAAGGCATCTTTGTGGTTTATGCCTGGATGTGTAGCATTTGTTGTTACTTCAAGTTTTACCTTTGTTGTGCTTGTTGATGGTGTGACGTGGACCAGCATGTGAAAAGAAAGAACAGAGAGGGGTTGGCTGAACAGCTTCATGTTTTTTTCTTTTCTTTCTTTCTTTCTTGACAGGTCTGCGTTGTCTGCACTGTCAGTGTCCTATCCCCTCAAGGATTTGCTTTTTCTCGACAGGATGCCAGCTTTTCTTTTGTATGAGGCTTAACTAAGCACTAAGAACTTGATTCTTATCCTGTTTGTTAAACTCATGGAGTTAAACCAGAAAGATAAAATTGCTTTCTTATTTCAATAATACACCAGAATATAATTAGAAGAAATTTCTGAACAGGCAATAAGATGGTACCACCATCCTTGTCTCAATGCACCCCTCCCAAAAGAAGAGATTAGTAAACATAGAAAACTTAGTTTCCTATTCTTGTTTCAAGCTCTAAGAATAAATGTATCTAGTAGCTTTCAGAAAGTATTCATCAGCAACAGGTATGTTGCTGCTGTCTAGTGTTGTTATTCTTTACACATCTCAGCCTTGGAACAAAAATGTCTGCGGCAATTGTAATGCTAGCCCCTTACCAGCATAGGAAAGAGAATTTGCTGTGTCTTAGCAGAAGGGAGTTCAGCATGCCTGAATTCCAGTCTTGGTTCTGCTACATGACTAGTACCTTTTCTCAGCCACAGTTTCTCATCTGTAAAAAGAGCCTTCAATTTCCTTACAGTTCTAAAATTCTTCTAGGAACTCATGGATTGAAACTGAATTCTGTCATTTCAACTTTTTCCTTAAATCTTTTGGAATTTACATTTATTTTTAAAATATTGGGTCATTGAATCATTTTGAAACAGTATTTGCAATTTTTGCCTTTCATTCTGAATGGTTTGTAACATTTTCTTTTAATATCCAAAAGTGCAGCCTTAGCCATAAACCTAATTTCCAAATTTTTTGTTGTTGTTAAAGTTAGCAAATGTTAAAAATCCACATTTGGATTAGGTAACTTGATTAAATTCCATTACAAGAAATATTATCATTATAATGATTTTAATATTATTAAAAAAATTTAGCTTCAACTGTTAGCCCATTTCTTTAAAATATGAAACAAAATTTCCACATAGAAAGTACGCTTGTAGAATTTGTTGTAATGAGATCTAATTTTAAATCTAACATTCTATGAGCCTCTGAATATATTAAGAATATATAATTAATATATAGCTAATATTAAGAATTTGTAACAGCTTTGAAGCTTGAAATTTAATGGCTGAAACCTTACTGGTATCCTAAGGCTGGTTTCTTCTTCTTATTCTCCTGGACAGCATATAACTAGTGTTGTAACAGAGGTTGATGAAGGGAGTGTGCCCTCTTGTTCTCTAGGTTTTAACAGAGGTGCTAGTGGCATCCAGAGGTATCCTTGTACCTGGTCTCTCTCAGTCTTAGCTCACAGAAGGGAAATTTTCTGAAATTGCAACAGTCCCTCTCCATTATTAGCAAACTTAGATTGAAGGCGGCTCCTGGGCTGTGAGGACTTCTTATGGTAGCAGTGTTCACAGTCTGTGTCTGAAATCTCAAGGATCAAGATGTTAAGAGAAATAGCTTTTATTATAGTAACACTATCTGTAGTTGCAGATATTTTCTGAGGACTATACTTTGCACTATGGAGTATAATAAATTACAGATAAATTTAACCTGTATCTTCTCTGTTTGGTACAAATTTGAAAATCACTTTGAGAAAAAGAAAGGGAAACAAAATTGTCCCTGACTGAGAGCAAAGCCTTTAATGCTCTCTGTGCAGATGATTTGTCTTGTGCAGAGAAAGGAGCAGCAAGGGGCTGTGACCTGTTGAGCTGGTGGCAGGTCAGAGCTGCCTGGGCGTCCATCCCTTACAGGAAAGTCTGCTGATTTAAAGCTCTTTGGGCAGCCTCTAAGAGCCCTCAAGTGCAGAGCCAGTTCTGTGTGCAGGACCTCCAAAGTGTGCCAGAGTCCTGGGGGGCTAAAAGAGACCACCCTCCTCAGAAGAAGCCAGCCCGGTGTTGGGAGGATCTCAGCTAAGGCTGGAGGGAGGGCAGCTTCATACCTGGAGATCACTCCCTGGGGATCAGTGTGTTGAATTTTCACCTAGGGTTAACTTTATTTCTTTATTGATAGAAAATGATTTCAAATCTCATTATTTTAGGGTCACTTAAAAATTTGAGAATAAAATTGATTTACATTGTGACACGTCCGTAACAAACTCGAACTTTGGACTGGCTTTCCCTTTGCTCCGCATGTGTCTTCTTTGCCCTGCTGTTGTGTGCTTAGAAAATGAATAATCATTTTAATATTCAGCAAAACAAATTGGCAGTGAACAGGGGCTTTGAACACACTATAAAATTAATGTGCTTTGCAGATTGACATTGTAGTGGTATAGTACTACAACAGTAGATAACAGGGTTAAACAGAAATGGATTTCAGTTTATTTATTTGTACCTGGTTTCTTCAGCTTGGTTTTTCAGTGTAGATACTGCATGTTACAGCCTATGAAGTTTGACAGTACCCAAAAGAGAATGAAAGTGGAAATGAGAGGAATTTGGTAACACGGTGTTTTTAATGTGAACTTTTTGTTTAAAGCAAATGCAACCCTGAGGATTTGGCTACTGCGTATAACAACAGGGGGCAAATCAAGTACTTCAGGGTTGATTTTTATGAAGCCATGGATGACTACACATCTGCCATAGAAGTCCAACCCAATTTTGAAGTTCCGTATTACAACAGAGGGTTGATACTGTATAGGCTGGGTAAGAATTTTTTTGTTCTTTTGCTTTTGTCATTGACTGTATTCTATTATTTCAGAGGTCCCAAATGTTGTAAACTAATGTGGTAATCAAGTTTTAAAGTTATGCAAAATTTAGGTTTAGAGCTTGGAACAAAGGAAGCTTACTGGAGTTTATTTTAGGCTTTCCATAGGCATAGATCACAGCAGAGCACTGGGGTGGGAATTGGACCTGGGCCCAGGAGTGGGGGTGACCCCATTCCTTTGTGCCTGTGCATTCCCAGCTGTGAAATGAGGGTAATGCTGATGGTCGCCCGTAAAACTTTTCTGAGGTAAACTCTTTGAAGATGCACAAGACAATAGAAAGTGAAGTTTAAAAGATCCTTGGATTAAAGGGACTGTATAGGTAGTATTTCTCATTTTATTAAGTATTAAAAAAAAGAAAATTTTCTGTTTCTTAATTTTACTGCAATTATGTAACCATAGGTGGTATAGTTTTGTTGGAATTTTATGATTTATGCTATTTATCTATTAAATCTCAATAAAATAAGCCCATAGCTAATTTTAGGTGTATTATTGCATAAGAACACACAAAATTACTTTGATATACACATCCCTATATCATCATCATTAAGAGGAAAAAAAATCCCTTTACTAGGAGTGGTTGGAAGCTTGTAAATATGAAAGCAAAAGTATGTATATCCAAACTTTGCTATGAATAATATATAGAAATACTCAGCTTTTTTTTTCTCTTTTCCATTTCTTGGATTCTGGTACAGGATATTTTGATGATGCTTTGGAAGATTTCAAGAAGGTATTAGACTTAAATCCTGGATTTCAAGATGCTACTTTGAGCTTAAAACAGACTATTCTAGACAAGGAAGAAAAACAAAGAAGAAATATTGAAAATAATTATTGAGATTTTAAACTTTATTGAAGCATGATCCTTACACCTTCATCTAGTTGTGTAATTTAAAATAGATATTGAGCTATTTCGATTTATATTTAAGATAAAGGGATTAATGCATTAGCACTGAAATTTAATGTGTTTAAGGTAGTTAATTCCAGGTTGAATAGGTATGCTTTTTATGAAGTATAAATAAGTAATATCAATGTATAAGTGTATATTATTACAGTAAAATATTTAAAGAAATGTGTGGTGTTTTCAGTAAAACTATTTTTTTGCTATTTTTTATTTCTAATTTTTTATTAAAAAATTTTACATCTACAGAAAATTTGGAAGTATAATACAGTAAATATAAACTATTCAGATTCATCAGTTAACATCTTGCCACATTTGCTTTTTCTCTATAATTAAATATGTAACTTTTACTGAACCATTTGAAAATAAGGTGCAGAGATCACAACACTTCACCCCTAAATATTTCAGCCCACATCTTCCACGGTTGAAGACATCCTCCTTTATAACCACAATACAATTAAAATACCTAATAAAATTAATAATTTTGTAATGTCATCCATGTCCAGCTCACATTCAGATTTCCCCAATTATTTCCAAAATGGGTAGATTTTTATTTCTGGAACTAGAGCCAGTCAAGTTCCATTGCATTTTGTTATGTCTCTTTGAGTTCTTTTAATGTAGTCTAGTCCCCTGCCCCTCTTCTCCCCATAGCCTTTGCTTGAGAGTAAAGCGTTTTATATAGCTAGGCCAGAGAGACATAACATTTGGGCTTGAAAATAAACACGTCCTATAGGAGAGCAGTTTGAAAGAATCTAACTTACACTTGATTTTCTTTAGAAATCATTGAGAAGATAGTTTAAGGCTTAAATAGTGAACAGTTATTTTCTGTCTCTGGATAATGACAATTATTGTCATCATCAACATTTGCTGAATACATGCTACAAGCCAAGCACTGTTCAAACACTTTATATGATAAATTAGGGGTGGAGGGGGAATGTATAGAGAGGCAAGGAAATGACAAAAAGCACTTAGTAAATAGAAGCTTTAAAAAGTCAGTTTTATTTGGGTACTTCCAGCAAACGTTCAGGCTCTGACGAGGTTGGCAAGAACTGGAAATAACTTGAAGGGAGAATAAGCCAAAGCCAGCCATATCCCACCCCTTTTTTTTGTTTTTTATTGGTGTGGTCTGGTTTTAAAGATTCAGACCCTGTATCTCAGGATCTCCTAAACTGGTTTATTACTGCTGTGGAAAGCTGTTGTAGGGTGGAAATTACCCTAATTGGGAGAAAGGAAAGTGTATTTGCTTTGTGTCTTCAGAGGAAGGCTCAGAGTAACGACTGTGGCCTTTTCAGATGCAGTCACCATCGTCAGCGTAAAAAACAATTGAGTATAAGTGATCTCATGAAGCAGAAAAATTAATTGCCCTGTTTGTAGTTAATAAGTGATATCTGGCAAAATAAAGTGGAGAATTTAGGCTGCAGGTGAATGAATATTAAGAAATTAAGTTTGATGGCCAAGAAATGAAAAATCTCTATTTCTGGAATTATTCACATTTTCCAAAATGATTTATCTTTCTATTTGTCGGAAATGTCTTTAAAGGAACTTATAAGGTTGCATGAAAATGTAGAAAAATCCTTTTTAGGAAAACTATTTTTTAAAAAAGCAAGTTCCCTAGACCTTGGGAGAGCTTAAAGCCATTCCATCCCAAGAATCATGTACTTTAATAATACTTAAATAAATTTCTCTTGGCTCATATTCTCTTATTCTTGACTGGGGTCAGATGTAATATGAAAAAGAAAAATTACTTAAAAATTTCATTTGGTTTTTATCAGAAAAAAAAATCCCTGAAGTTCAGAATCAGCACTTGCCGATTTGGGGATACAGGTACTTATTTTTCTCTTGTCATGTTACTGGGAATAATTAAAGAATGATACATTTACCTTGTTTAGCTTCAAAACTTTAGGCATTACACGTTCGGATTCTAAGTTTCTGATGGACCAATACCTGTGATATTTACCTTAAAAGATATTCTTTATGTTTATCATTCATATTTCTCATATTTCAGTATTTATTCAGTTCTTTCCTTTTCTATGAGAAAAGTACCCAAACTATATTGTTTCCCAGTTTTTTTCCTCTGCAAAAACAAAGAAAAGAATTGTGGTTTGTTATAAAGTTTCTCTTTCACAGAGTTAGGTAAAATAATGAATGGGTTTAAATTACTTTTGAGTTTAGAAAGTTACTCCTAACAGTGGTTGTAAAGCATGTTGTAAAGCATGTAAAGCTGTTTTTTTTTTTTTTTGCTGAAATTTGGAACTCAATCACAAACTATAGTCCAACTGGTGGAATAGCAAACTAAGTTTCCAGCTTTTAGTCATTATCTATTTTCTCTTTTCTTTATCTTTCTTGGTTTTTCTCTCTTTCACTGGCCTCTCTACCCTCCCAATCCTAAATGTAGTCTTGGGTCCCTACCATTTTTCAGGTCTTAAAATCTTTCTCAGTGGATATAATAATATTTCAACTTTTCCACTCAGGGCCAGTCAATTCAGCATTTACACTGATCCTCATCGCAGTGTCTTCCTGTCTGTCAAGTCTAGCACCCTTAAAACTTTAACTTAGTTTCAAGTAATTAAACCTATCTCTTGCTTAATGATTTTAATTTGTCCTGGAAATGCTTTTGCTAAATGAAAAGCCATTAACTGTAAAAAGTATTTTGATTAATTTTAATTCGAAAAATTATGAATTCCATTTTA
Source organism: Lepilemur ruficaudatus (assembly GCA_963574885.1). Classification (NCBI taxonomy): domain Eukaryota; kingdom Metazoa; phylum Chordata; class Mammalia; order Primates; family Lepilemuridae; genus Lepilemur; species Lepilemur ruficaudatus. The sequence continues at coordinate 14,321 of CAUYRT010053369.1, forward strand.
TCCCAAGATACCCACTTTTCACAGATAGAAAAATAATTGAGCAATAAAACAAGTTTCTATAAGTAACAACAATTTGAAAGTAGACAGCTTCAATATAAACTGTAATAGCATGAATGTTTACTATGTTTTTTCTTTCTGAAGCGTTTAAAGAAACCAGCTCTATTGAGATATAATTCATGAATCATACAATTCACCCACTTAAAATGTACAATTCAGTGGGTTTAAAGGATATTCTGATTTTGCATCATTTTTGAAAGCCAATTGTTTCAAGGTTTTTGGGTCTCCTGGTCTTTCATGCAAACTGCACTTAATAATAAAGTTATAACACAGAAAACACCGTTAGGCAAATTAAAAGCTAAACCTGAGAGTGCTTCAAAATACATGACACAGCAAATGCACAAAACAGATGGAAGAGTTCTAAATGATGTTCCCTCTTGTGGCTTCATCCAAATATGTAGCACAATTGCAACTTGTTTCATGTGACACTCTCTGACTAGAAGCTTATGCTGAGTAAATCAGAGGGTACATCTCTACCTGACACTGTGATGTTGAATTTATTTAGTGTGTTTGGGTTAACAGATTGTTATTTTTTAAAAAGTAATTGTTGACAAACATACGGTGTAACTTTTCAAGAGCCTACTGAAAGCTGCTTGAATAGTTGCTATGTGAGCTAAGTGTAATTTTAACAGCTTTTATATGAATTCACATTTTGGTGTTTTCTACATTTCTCGAAAATGTGACAATAAATTATGGGAAAAGGATTCCAAATGGCATCCAAAATGACCAAAATGGCATTTGGTTAGACAGGGAGAGAGTGATTTGTTATATTTTATATCCAATGTTAGGGGACTTCAAAAGATATTGTTATACTCTTTACAAAGAGTAGTTTATGCTTTTTAAACTATCAGAAGATAAAAGCACACATCCATGTAGCAAAAGACAAATGATAAAACAAAGAAACCAATAAGGAAGTCCAAAACTAGAAACTATGAATATGCATATATTCATTAATCACTATAATGGTAAAATAGGAGTCCAACAGTGTAATCCCAGGTTTGTATGTGTCAGCATACAATCATGCATACGACAGTGCAGTGAAGAAGGTCTTATTTTTCACAGAGGAGGAAGCTGAGGCTAAGAAATTCATTTGCCCAAAGTTATGTCCAAAATCCATATAAACATTTGAAACTGCAATTAGTATTGATTTTTTGCTGCTGGCATCAACTGAAAGCAGATATGTGGACTTATTTTTCTGTCCTGATACAAAATCTAAATTGCTCATAAAATGTTTTAGTACCCGTCAAGGTGAATATCAAAACAATGTTAAGATATGTTTAATTTTTATAATGGAACATTATTGCAATGCTAGAATTGCTTGTTGGTCATTTTTCTCCCTTATTGAAAACAGACACAAAACATGGTGAAAAGCAGATTAATATTAAAAGCAAACTTCATTTGGAAACTTGAAAGCCATGGTTGCCAATGTGTAAATTTGTATCTTATGTTAAGAAAAAGCATCCAACACTTAGAAACAAGGCAAAAGGAGGATTTGCATGTCCTTTCAATATATCCACAGACCCACCCAAGGACTATTTTTAATTTTTTAGGAGGCCTTTCTTTGATTTTCTACTTATGCTTGTTTAGGGCCCAGACTCTGTGGGGTTACATGGAACTTACAGATTTTTGTCCAGAGGAGCTGCAAATAAATTCTGTCTGGTGGAAAAGATAACCCCAAAGTTTTTGGCTTTATTGCCCTGAAGAACATTAACCAGTTTTGTATCTAACCTAGCAACTTTATTCCCAAATTCTTTCTTCATTGCCCATAAATACTCAGTTCGTCAAATGCTCCTTTACCACCCTGGTGGTTCTCTCATTAATGAGTTAAACATTTTTCATGTTTTCATTCTATATTCTTGTAAGAGTCATGCTTAACTTTAAAACAAAATATTTTGACACTGTTACTGAAAACAACCAAAAACCTTAAATAAAGCTTAACGTTATATAGTCACATTATCTCTAGCAGGAATAAGAGCTAAGGGAGACTAAAAAGTTTCTATTTTTTCTGTTGCCTATTTCTGTAAAATATTCAAAAATTCTTGTTTGGATTGTGTGGAGGTTTAATTGAGCTCTGGCTCAAGGAAAGGCCTTCACCTTCAATTAAAACATATGTAAAAAGTACTCCTTTTAAAAGTAGCAAAACTGCAGAGAAATGTAATGTAAAAAGCACAAGTTCCGTGGTATTCTGACTCTCACTTTCTTGGGGTAACCACTGTTAAGTTCATATCCATCCTTCCAGACCTTTTCTTTGTACCAATACATGGACACACGTATGCACACACATGCATAGAGTTATGCTATATATATCATTCAGTAACTTAAGTCATTTATTATCTTGGACATTCTTTTATATAAGAACATCGAAGTCTACCTCATTCTGCTTAGACTCATAATTTTTAAAACCACATGAAAATGCTTGCCAAATTTTTGTTATAAAGTTAATACATGGATATGGTAATAGAAATTAAAATAGTACAGGAGGTATAAATGAAAAGTAAGACCCTCCCTCCCCCCACATTCCCCTCCAGAGGTAACTACTTCGAACCATACCAACCAAGAAACAAAGCGTTAAATGGCTCCCTTTTCATGGCTGCTAGTCATGTCTTTGACAAGTCACTTTTAGTTCTGTTCACCACCTTAGTGGCTCTGTTCCCTGTAGGCAATTTTGACTAGTTTGTACCAAGAATACCTCTGAATATATTCTTTTGGCACCACATGTATTTGAACCAATTTCCACTTAATTAGAAAGCTCTTTCTAAGATGGTAGAGTTGATGTGGCCCACGCTTAAGGTGTCCTCGCCCACCGCAGCGCACGGTGTCTGCACTGTCCCGTGTCTCAGGCCAGACTCCCGTTCCTACCTCGACACATCCAGAGTCCAGCAATTTTCATCTCCTGTGCTACCACCCAGGCCAGGATGTCACCCTGTCTGAATTGGATGTCTCCTGCTTTGGCTCTCACCTCCAAAGTCTGTTTCAACACAGCTGCCAGGGCGGAGGTTTGAGAGCATGCGGTGGCTTCTCCTGTCACTGGGTCAGAAGCAGAGTCCTCACAGAGGCTGATGCTGAGGAACTTTGCACGTGCTGTTCCCTCTCTGCCCATGGCCTTATGCTGGCTCTTCTCTGACCACTCTGCTTAAAATTGCAAATCCCACTCATACTCATCTCACTTTTGTTTCTATCTACGCAAACAACATTTTTATTTATTTTGCCTGCCTGTCTTCCCCTGCTGGTAGGTAAGCTCTGAGAGGCCGGGAGTTTCTGTCTATTTTGTTCACTGCTGTATCTTCAGCACCTGGAACAGTGCCGGGCACACAGAAGGGCCTCAAATATGTTCAAAGGATAAAGGAATCAGTTATCATAATCTGCTCGCCAACTTGCTATGTAGATCTTGCAGGTACATCACTGGCTAACGGGTATGGGGTGGACAAGTGTTTGACCACTTCTCAGTTGACATTGAGACTTGGGCCCAATTTATAGTTCGGTCTTCATTTTATTTAAAACAGGTCACTATTCTGGTTTAATTCAGAGAAAAAAAGCTCTGGAAAAGAGAAGGTGGAATTCAGCAGGGAATATAGCTTTATAATAAGGATGTGTTGTGGGTTGAATTGTGTCCCAAAAAGATACATGGAAATCTTAACCACCAGTACCTCAGAATGTGACCTTATTTGGGAATGAAGTTATCACAGATCTAATTAGTTAAGACGACATAGATGGAGTTGGGTGGGTCCTTAATCCGGTATGACTGGTGACCTTATGTGACACCACCTTGTCTGACTGGCGTGCTTATAAGAAGAAGGAAATCTGGACACAGACACAGCGGGGAGAACGGCTTGTGAAGATGGAGGCAGAGACTGGAGTGATGCTGCCACAAGCCAGGGAATGCGTGGGGCTGGCAGAGACCGGAAGAAGCAAGGAATGGTCCTTCCCAGAGGCTGCGGAGGGAGCGCGGCCCTGCGACACCTTGAGTTTGGACTTGTGGTCTCCAGAACTGTGAGAGAATAAATTTCTGTTTTATAAGCTACCCAGTTAGTGGGACTTAGTTAAGGCAGTGCTGGGAAACCCAATAAATACTGGTTCCATTTCAACGGCAGGCCGTCCGCACGAGTGCTGTCATGTTCTCGCACCCATAAACGCAGCTGTATTGAAAAAAAGGTGAGCCTTTGGTTAGAACAAGCTTATAAACTAAAGATTTCCAAGGTAGGGGAATCTTTTTCCAAGGTACGGCTATTCTTTATTTGGTCATGACCCTGACTGGACCAGCAGAGGAACCCATGACTAAGCACCGTACAAAACATGCTGGTTTGCTCTGGCTGCCGGCTGGGAAATTCATAACCACCCTGTGTGGCTTCGAGACACTCAGCTCTTGGAGAACTGAGCTCCTCTGACTTGAGATTGGAAAGGAAAAGTGGGAGTTACTTCAGGCTGCCAAACAACAAACCATTACTAACAAGCCAGGTGAAAAAATATCCAAGTTGGCTGAGCAGGCAGGATTGGGAGCTGTCAGTCTGGGGCTCGGAGAACAATAATTATTTCCATCATGAAGACCAGCTGCCAGTAGACTTATTGGAGTTGGACCAGCCTCCTCAGTGGGGAGGGTGGGTGGAGGCAGATGGAGCGAGGCGCCTGCGTGTGGGGCCCCAAGCCTCCCTCTGTCACTGCACCATCCGTGACAGTGGCCAGTGCACCATCCGTGACAACTGCCAGCGTCCACTCCTTTGCCTGTGCTATTCTCATTCCTACCTCCCACCTGTTTTCAGGGTTCTCTCCCAGGACACCCTGTTTTCCTCATTTATTTTAATCCTGCTCATCCTTCCAGGATCAGCCCAAGTCCTGACAACTACCGTTAAACTTTCCCTCCCAATGTCGACCCAAGCGTATCTCATTCTCCAGTTTCCGTTGCACTTCTGGCCTAGACGGAGCACCCTTGCTACTCCCTGTGGTCCACAGACTGGCGATGTTGGCATCACTTGGGAGCTTGTTAGAAATGCAGACTCTGAGCCCTGCGTGAGACCTACTGGGTCAGAACTTCCCTTTTACCCAGGCCGCAGGTGGTTGATGTGCACACTGAGGCACGGGGGGGGCACTGGTCTGTAGTGCTGGTCTCAGAGCATGGTCTACGGACCAGCAGAAACTAGGAACGTGTTAGAAATGCAAAATTTGGGCCCCATCGCAAACCGAGTGATTCTGACTCCCTGGGGCAGGGTCCAGCTATCTGTGCCATCCGGGGACTCTGAGGCACACTCATGTGTGAGAACCACCAGTCCACGTCATTGGCCTGGCGTCTGGTTGCAGGATGCCCTTTCATTCCATGTGCTTGTCTCCCTCTGCGAGAAAGGGACCCTGAGGGCAGGCGCCGTGTTGGTTGTATGTCTGTCAGCCGCTCTGCCCTGCTCTCAGCACAAGGCGACTGACGTCCTGGGATGACTGACCAGTTCCCCTCCCCTGCCTGCTCTATTCAAGCCTGTGGGGGCTGGGTGGAGGGAGAGGAGGAAGGGGCAGAGGGAGGAAGACCTCCTTTTGTTCTCCTGAGTCTCTCGGGGTCTGAGTTTTTGAGGGGAGGCATTATGCTTTCTCCCTCAAATCAGAGATCACTGATACCATGTAATTTTATGTCATGGCCTGACTTGATCCAGACTGTCTCCAATATTTTTATTTGGGTTTTCTCCCTGGAAAAAGTTATTTTTATTGCTATTGAGCAAATAAAGCAATGCTGGCTAACCATTCCCTTTTCTGGATCAATAAGTCCTTCATCTGGGCACGTGGCTGTGGCTAGCTCCTCTGGCCTGCAGTGTCAGGGAGAGGGATTTTCAGACATGACTAATGTATAGCCTGCTCAGACCTCCTCCTCGTGAACTCCCATAAAAACGCTGCAACGTTCCATCATCGCCAGTTAACACTGCAGCGAGCAGCCCCGGCTGGGGGCAGACTGTCCTCGCCCCGAGTGCGTGTCCTCGGGCTGGCTGCTGCACTTCACGGTACCAGACACAGTTCCTTCCCAGTTGCTTCATGGTGTAAAATTTTAGTCCATCATAGAATGCTTGAGCTCGAAGGAACTGGAGAGATCGTTTACTCCTTTCTTTTACAGGTAGGCAAACAGGGGACAAGGTTCCCGTTCAAAGGGTAAGCAGTTGGTTAACAAGAGAACGATCCAGCCCTTCTCTCAGGTTAAGAGTAACAATGACTTCTAGTTAGTGAGGCACCCGCAGTCTGCCCTCAGTTCCACCCGTCCTGAGAGCAAACCTCAGACCTATCTCAAGATGCAATTCCTTGCCCAGGGCCACCCTCCAGGATGAGAGCCCCATGTGCCCGGCCCTGTGAATTGTGCAAAGGCCCAGAAACCTAATGTTATGGGCACCACAATCATGTCCCTGTGGTTGGCAGATACCCCATGGCACAGCTAAGGGGTGGGACATGTGTCTCAAGCAGGGTGGTGGGGGTGTGTGGAAAGGAACTTTGGGGAAGGCGGCACAGACCCAATTGCATTGCCACCCACTTGGATGCTGGTTATAATTAAACTTGCAAGTGTGGGAAGGAGAATCGAAGTCTCACGTAAAACCCCAGGTGCAGAGGAAGGCAGCCTACCTGAGAAGGGGGGGGGAGGAAGAGGGTGGGCGGCCTAGAGAACCTTCCAGTAAGGCAGATGCCTCCCATTTTCCACGTGTGCTCATTTAAGCCTCACGGTATCCCTTCAAGACTGACATCATTTCTTTTTTCTTTTTATCAAAAAGGACAATCATAGTTAGGCTGGAGTCAAAGTTAGTAGAGTGTTCCAGATTCTTTTCCTGCACCTAAGCTCCCTCTAAGGTTACCCCTGCCCAGGACTCTCCGTTTTGAGAGTCCAGCATCCTGGGACCCCCTGATCCAGGGCAAATCTAGCTCCTCCCTCTCTTTGCCCAACAGGGGACAGTTGTTCTTGACAGGCACTGTCCTGGCCTCACAGGGCCGGAGCTCGGCCTGTTTTGCTCAGCTGATCGGCGCCTGGTGCCAGGGCAGGCGGCAGCCGCGGTTCTCGGTGGAGGTGGGATGCGGTCCACAGCCCCGGGCAGCCTGCTGCTCCGCCAGCTGCTGTCACACTCCATTTTACTGTGGAACGTTGGTCACCAGCAGGAGTGCTGCCCGCCTGGTTCTACTTTAATTCACGCCTACAAGAAGTGGATATGAGGGAGACAAACAGGAAGGCGAGTGACTCAGCCATCAGGGAAGCCAATCCCAGCTCTTTTTCTGCCTTGGGACAAATTCAGGTGCAAGGGTCAAAAACTTACTCAGAATTAGCTCAAGTCAAAAGGGACTTTATTTTAAGGATACAAGTTTCATGGAAACAAGAACGCACCTCATGAGCAGTCTTAGGAAGGGGAGAGGCTGGGAGGGGCTGCCCGCCTGCCTGCCTGTCCTCCCTGGCCAAGCCTCACTGGTGTCTGGAAGGGCCCAGGAACTAGCACTGGGTTTTGAACCAGCTGGTAATGCAGACAGGCAGAGCTAGCGGGGACATTAGGCTCCTCTGGGAGAAGGTTAGGGCTGGAGGATATAACTTAGAGGGGACGCACCAATAGAGCCTCAGAACTGGACATGACCCTGACGGTGGCCGGCAGTGCCACGTAGGAGAGGGTGTGGGCTGCTGCTTTCCAGGTAAGGTTTGTGGAGAGGAGGAAACGAGAAGCACAGACTCTGATGCAGGCTGCCTAGGAGAGGAAGGGGCCAGGCGATGGGGCTTGGGTCTCCCCCTGACTCTACCCTGTGGCTGGGGAAAGGGCGGGGTGAGGCCAGCTGCAGGAGGCTGCTGCACTGTCTGCTCCCCGGCGGGCAGACTCTTCCCTTCCCAATGCCTCTGGATTGCTCCTCCCTCGCTGCTGCCTCTCTCTGTCCTCACAGCTGTTTCCCCTTCTCCGAGTACTTACATCAATCAGATTATACCCGCTATTTAAGGCCTTTTGCTTTTTAAAACAGGTCTTGTCGAATGACGACATGTAAACCTCATCTTATTAGGGGCCCTTTAAGGGTCTACTTTGAGTAATCAATACTTTGTACTTGAACTGTTCTGCCTTTTGTTTGATGTCTTTGGTGTCTCTAAGATCCTGATGATGGACGAGGCCTGAGTCCTCGATGGGGAGAAGCCGGCATCTTGAAGCCTTCAGGGCCCAGCAGGGGTTCCAGCCCAGTAGGGACTGACTTAGGCCGTCAGGGCTCTTCATCGCCAAGGCCGAAACAGCTGCTCCCCTGCACCTCTCAGCCCTTACAGGCAACCATCACCTGATGCTCAGCTAGGATAATAAGATGGACCACCCATTTTTACAGAGAGAAACATTGCCCTTCTGAGACAGATGGCTGCATGGGCCAGGAAAGAGTGTGGGCCGAGTCGAGGGCTCAGCCCATTACGGCAAGATCTGGAAAGGAGGCAAGCTTGGTATTGGGCTCGAGGGAAACATTCCTCCCACCTCCCTCAGAGAGACTGCTTCAGGACCTGGCTGGGACGGGCCCCCAAACAAGAGGCCCATATCCGAGGCTATTGGCTCACACGTTGGGGAAGGGAGCCATGCCACGTCAGACTGTGCTCAGCTCCCAGAGCGGAGGGGAGTAGTGACCCTGGGGGAGAAGCAGGCAAGGCAGATGACACTGGGAAACACACGTGCGAAGAGGGATAGGCTGGGCTTGACAAGCAGGACACTGGAACAGAGCTACACTCCGGAGGAGTCGGGCAGATGGGTACGGAGGTGGAGATGGAGGTGCGCTGCTGGCCGGGCAGCTTCCGGTGTCCATCGGGAACTCGCAGCTCTGGGCAGCCCTCAGGGCTGGGGCTGTACCAGGGCAGTTTTCTCCTCCACTGAATGAGGCCGGGTACGGTAACTCTTCTAGTTCCTGTGCTCATAGGTCTGCTGGCACCTGAGAAGCCAGACAAGATGGCTTCAGTCAGTCAGCTCATTTCACTAAGCAAAGTCCGGCAGGCTCCAAGGGCCTCCGCTGTGGAGCCCTGAGCGTTCTGCCTTGTTTGGGAAGGGGCAAGGTCACTGAAAGAGAATGCTGCTGACAGGACAGCAGGCAGGGGTGTGCTTGGCTATATGTGTTAGTTACACTTGGGAGCCGTTGTCATTCGTGGAATGACTACAGGTCATCTTGGACGGTACTCGCACAGCAGCTGCCACTGTGCCCAGGAAGCAAGATGGCTGGCCAGGACCTCTGGGCTGCTCTCAAAGGGGGAATTGCTACAGAGTTCCCTCTCAGACTTGGCCCTGTGGCTAGCAGGCACACAACCCCATAGTCACCGAAACCCAGGCCAGATGGTCACACTTCCCTGGCCTGAGTTTGAAGTGGGCATGGGGTGGGTAAGTCACTGAGGCAGGAAGACTGTCCAGGCTCAGAAGACCTTCATACCAGGACTGTCTTCTAGAAGGATAATCAGACTTGTTAAACATCTCATAACATGCCTGAAAATTAGCATAGCCAGACATTAGACAAGCGTAATGGGTGAGAGCCAGGCATTTTTGGCCAAAGAGCCCTAGAACTCACCCAGCTCTGCATGCAAGGCCTCTTCAAGCAAGAGCTCCTCAGGCTGACAGCACAAAGGGCCCCACAGCTGTGACATGTGGAGTGCTGTCCAGGGAACCCTGCAAGAGGGTCAGCCTGGTCGGGACTTGAGGCAGCTTTGAGAAGGTGGGGTTCATTTGGAGCAACAGAGGGGAGATGAGCAGAGATGTTTACGGGCAGGACTGTTGGGGCAGAACTTCAGCGTTCCTGTGGACTGTGTGGCTAGGGGCCTGCTCTCACCTCTCTCTTTCTCTGAGAGCACTGGCCTCCACAGTGCCCAGCAGGGCCCAAGCATAGGCAGACTCGGGCCAGGCAGGGCAGCCGTACCTGAGAACAGAAGTGGGTGGACAGTGGAAGACTGTGTTGTGGCAGGAGAGACCTTAAAGGGCCAATGATCTGGAAGCCTCCACAGCATCTGGGGCTCCCCACAGGTAGAGGCCATTCTGTTCCATCAGGAGAAGTTCCTGTATCAGAGCCTCAGGAAGCTGGGAGTGACCCAAGGCCAATTCCTTCCTAGCCATGCTCTGTCCTAAGATGCAAGCCTTATGGGCCTTCATGCCCCCAGCTTTGTTAAGAGGGAGGGCTTTCTCCAAGCAGACACGGGGAGAGGAGTTAAAGCATGAGAATGGGATGGGGAAGACAACAAGCCTCCGTCTAGGCACAAAATGGGGTTACTTTGGGGGATGTTGGTCAGGGGTGAGACATTTCCTTTCCCTATCAGGAAATCTATGTATTGGATGCTTTATCAACACTTCTGAAGTCTTCAGTTGCTTTAATGAGGTTAATGTCCCCACTTTGCAGAAGGTAAGATTCAGGAAGGAGAAATGACCTGTCCAGGCCACACCATTAACAATTGGTAAGCAGAGGATCAGCTAGAGCCCCGCTCTCACCAGGCTGCCTCCCTGTGTGTAGTCAGTGACCAGTTACCCTTTGCCAGACTTGACCTCTGGACATTGATGCCAAGTCACCAAGATGTATGTGTCAGCCAGATCTCTTCTGAAAAGCCTAGGAAGTACTTGGGACCTGGGGCTCCCAGGGATTCGGCTCAGTGTCCGCAAACTGTTCATATAACTAGGAGTCTAGATTCCATTTGGCCCTTTCTGGTTCTCTGACAACTCACCTTTTGGGACGTGGATGCCACAGGCCTCACCACCAGCCCCTTGACCAGTATAGGGCATAGGATGCTCTCATTCTGGGAGATGGGGTAAAAGTCTACCTCCACTGGCTTTCTCTCTTTTCTGCAGCTGCCAAGAAGGATCTGGAGACAAACAAGGCATGAGGCACTCTGGAGAAACCCTGTGTCCATTCAGATTGTCACCCCAGGAACCGGTGGGAACCAACCAGCCCATTCTTATACATGGGCTGGGGCCAAGCCTGGAGGCTCTTAGAATTCAGGGGAAGATCTTAACTGAGAAACTGTACAGAAGGGATGGAAAACCCTTTTGGTAGGCTCAGATGACAGATCTATGGGGAGATTGAGTCCTCACTTGGAGGATCTTGCTCTGGCATGTGAGGCATTCTTATAGAACCCTGGGCTATATCTATAGGACTGGGGTTCTAGTTCTGCCCTCAGCTTCTAGCTGAGGTACTTGCCTATTTACAATGATATTCCACTGGGGGCTGCCATCATATTGTGGTGATGCTGACACCCAGAACTTGTCCAGGAGTAATTCTGCTGAGGTATCTTCAAAGCTCGTCAGTTCCACCTCAAAGAATGCCAATGTCAATGGCTGATGCACAGTGGCCATCTCCCCATCCCAGAACTCAGTGAATGACTCATCTTGAGAGGGCATTTGGTGTACTCATGGGGAGCATTCTTCTGCCCTCTCTGATGCCAAAACATGCCACAGAATAAAATACCCTTACCTTGAGCTACCTATGCCTGGATCTCCAGAGTCTGCCTGCCCCTCCTGTGCCCCACTGAATAAGTGTGTGTCAAAGTTAGGGCAACTGGGTGAAGTACTTGAGGAAAGTTCTCCCTTTGTTCCCCACCTGACCTCTGATCTGGAATTACAACACCATTGAGCCATCTCCTGGGGACAGAATAGCTTTCTTCCTCAGCCTGTCCTCATGCCTGCCTGCTTGACCAAGTAGTAGCAGAGCAAAAGCAGCCTAGGACAAGAATGGAGGCAAGAGCAGGTTCACTGATTTTTACAGCTGTAGAACAAGAAAGGACATGAGGGGGCTCTTTGGTTCATGGACAAGAAGATCCAAGACCAGGGAGGGGAAGGGACTTCATGAAGGTCTCAACTTACAAGTGATAAGAATGACAAAGTGGGGTTTGAGCCTGGTGCAGAGCTCCATGGCCTATTGCAGAGATCTAGTCTACTGGTATTCTCCACTGGCTGGTGGGTATATTCCAGATGGACCGTGATCTACGTGGGTGAGGATTTGTTTCTAGAAACACTGTTTGGTCTACTAAAGTGGGCCTCTCAGTATTATTCCAATTTATACTATGCCTCTGCTATAGCAAGTATTGGAGAAGGAAATAAAATAGTTCATCAAAAATAGAGAAAGAAAACATGAAAACAATAGCATTTTGGGTAGCTGTCCTTGATGTTGTGAGGCCTTTCCACAAACTGTTCTTCCATGTTGCCTTTCCTGGGCAGGTGCAATTCCTTGTGGATGGGGGAGGATGACAGTGTGGCTAAGCTCAGGGACACAACTGACCATTCCCAGAATGGCTATAGTCTGGGTCTCTTGAGATTATGGGCAAGTGCTTCACAGAAAGGGTTTCCTTCTCATAGATGACTTCATTTTCATATACAGTGTAGTCACCTTCAAGCTGAATACCCCAAGATTTTAGAGTGTATGGAAAACGTGGGACTGAGAAAGAAAAGCCTGGATGGTGGTCCATGAAGTGGAGGAGGAGCAGTGGCCCTTTTGCCTTACTCTGCTCACAGAGGGGCCACAGCAGCGACGTCCAACTGGAAGAAGGCAAACCAGGAGGAGCCCTCCACAGCTATGCCCTAGATGGACTTCACGCTACTGAGTTGGAGTGTGACCATTTTATCCAAAAGACACTTGCTCTTGAATGTTTATTGCTGCACAATTCACAATCACAAAGATGTGGAATCAACCCAAGTGCCCATCAACTCATGAGTGGATTAATAAAATGTGGTATACTGATACCATGAAGTAGTACTCAGCCATAAAAAATGAATTAATACCTTTTGTAACAACCTGGATGGAACTAGAGACCATTCTCCTAAGTGAAATATCACAAGAATGGAAAAACAAACACCACGTGTACTCACTATTAAATTGGAAATCACTGATCAGCACTCATGTGCACAGATGGAAGTAAAACTCAACAGAGATCAAGCAGGTGGGAGGGGGGAGGAGAGGATGGATAAATTCACACCTAACAGGTACAATGTACACTATCTGGGTGGTGGGTACACTTACAACATTGACTCAAACTGTACAAAAGCAATTCACGTAGCCAAAACATTTGTACCCCCATAATATTCTGAAATAAACAGTAAAAAAGAAAAAGAGTGTTCTAAGTGTTCTTGGATCTACCTCTTAAAAAGAAAAAAATGTCTATCATCTGTCTGTCTATTTACTTATTGGAAACCCTGATTTAAGTATAAAAAAGAACATAAAACAAATGCACAGTGTAAGGAAATAATTTTAAAGCAATTACATTATGTTGTTGATTACCCACAGCAAAGCATTGCTGGTGTCCAGAAGCCTCTCCTTCCTCCTGATTTATTCTCTTAGCCCTATCTGTTCTCTTGGTTTTGACATCACTTTTATGGCTACAGAGTGTCTGTGCAAAACGGTTCCCATTCTCTTGAATGCTTAGATTGTGTGCAATATTTAGATGTTATAAATAATGTGGAGACAAACGGTTCATAAGGATGATTTCCTTAGAATAAATTCCCAGTACCGTTGTGGAATTTTCAACCAACAGACACATTTATTTTCAAGGTTATTGGAATATGTTGCTATAGTCCTTCCTCCCGAAAGTTTTGCCAGTTTACTACCCATCAATGTGATTCAGTAAGAGCCTACCCCGAGCCAGTCCCTGGGAATACACGGTGGATCCACATGTGAGTCTGTTTCATGACATCCTTGCCAGTGTTGGGTTTCAGTTTTTTTAGACTAAACAACTAAGATTCACTGTAATTTGCATCTCTCTGACATTGGGAAGGCAGAACATCCATGTGTGTCTGCTTACTAATTAGAGCATCTTCTAATTGTGTGTATGAACTGTCCATTTACCCCTTGGGATGTTGGTGTTCTCCTTACCTACTTGGGTGCATTCTTGATGTAGTAGAGATAGTTGCCCTTTGTCATCTTTGTGTCAGAAGTTTTTAGAGCTGAGTGAGACGTGGACTTCTTTTGGGCCAAGCCCCAGTGGGTTGAATGGTGGCCCCCTAAAAGGTATGTCCATGACATAACCCCTAGGTCCTGTGAATGAGACCTTACTTGGAAAGATAGTCTTTGCAGACGTAATTAAGTTAGGGATATTGAGATGAAGAGTTCATCCTGGATTATCCAATAGACCCTAAATCCAATGCAGTATCCATTTAAGACAAAGACAGAGGGAGATTTGAGATGGAGGAGAGGAGGGAGGAGGTGTCAAGACAGAGGCAGAGAGTGGAGATCTCTGCCATAAGCCAAGGAAACCCTGGAGTCAGCAGAAGTGGAAGAGGCCTGGAAAGCATCTCTTCTTGAGCCTTTGGAAGCCCTGTTCACAGCTTCATATCAGATTTCTGGCCTCCAGAACTGTGAGAGAACAAGTTTCTGTTGTTTTAAGCTACCACGTTTGTGGTGCTCTGTTACCACAGCTCTAGGACACAACCACCCCGTTTTACAGATGGGAAGCATGTGAGGGTGCAGGATATGACGAGGGCAGAGGCCCAAAGCCTGGGCTCCTGTCTCCCAGACTAGGAGACTGGACAGGACCTTCCCCCCAGGAACCCGAAGGCTCTGGGATACAGAGCTGGTGAAGTGAGCTCCCTCACGTGCGAGAGTGCGAGGACCTGGGCTCTAGTTCTGGCTCTGCTGCTCGTTTCCTTTGTGGTCTCGGAAGAATGACTTTTCTGTGTGGCCCTCACAGCAGTCTGAATAGCACAGCGTCGCTGCAGCTCGATGGCCACTTAGGTCACTTGAGTCACTGGATGTGCAGACTGGCTTCACCCCACTGATCCTGTACAGGTGTTGACTCTTTGGGGCCAGTGGCTACTTGCTGAGAAGTTGCGCCATATTTTTCTTCCTGTTCAATGGCTACTTCTCTCTTTTTTATGTTCTGGCAAAATTATTTTTTATTGGTTATGACTATTGCAGTAGCAAATCATATATTCATTTTCCCGAAAATGTATGTTTGTACCACTCAAGTTATTTTGTACAGAAGATAAGTTGAAGAGGGAAGGACTTCCACAAATTATTCGTTTAAGGCTAAGAGCAAATGTACAATGCTGAAACTACACAACAAAGAATTGTTTCCGTGGGAAGCAGGAGAAAAAAGGCAGTTTATTGAGTGCCTACTAAGTACCCGGTGCTTATTTACATAGATTCTCATTTAATTCTAACCAATCTGTCAAGTAGACAGTATTCCCTCCATTATGCAAACGGAGAAGCTAAAGCTCAGCAGTACTAAATAACCAATTGTGTGACCTGAAGCAAGAAAACAACAAAGCAGAATTTTGAAATTTTGAATACCAGCCTCCAAATCCCAGACCCCCTCCACCATACTTGGTGATAGCTACTTTGGGAAACAATGAGATACTTCTCTGGATGCTCTATTAGCCGTACCCCTGAGCCAGCTGGAGGGATTGGGGACACAGCCCGATAATCTGAAGTCTGTGGACACTGAGTTCTTGGACAGGGCAAGAAAAGGCATGGATTTCTAAGTACTTTGCCTCTGGGAATGGTCCTATTTAAGGATTATGTAAAAGATCTAGTGCTACATTGTCCTCTTTGTTAGACACTAGCCACTAGCACACGTGGTTATTGAACACTCGAAGTGTCACTAGTGCTACGGAGGAACTGAATTTTTGATTTGATTTTTTTTTTTGGAGACCAAGTCTTGCTCTGTCATCCTGGATAGAGTGCAGTGGCATCATCATAGCTCACAGCAACCTCAATTTCCTGGGCTTAAGCAATGCTCCTGCCTCAGCCTCCAAGTAGCTGGGACTACAGATGAGCTCCACCATGCCCCGCCAATTTTTTTGTATTTTTAGTAGAGACTGGGTCTCGCTCTTGCTCAGGCTGGTCTTGAACTTTTGAGCTCAAGCAGTCCTCCCGCCTCAGCCTCCCAGAGTGTTAGGATTACAGGCGTGAGCCACCTTGCCCTGGCCCTGATTTTATTTGAATTAACCTAAAATAAAAAAAAATACTTAATTCAATTACCAGAAACTTTTAAAGTACGTTTGGAACTACAAAGTCACATTTAGAGTATGTGAATCTGAAATTAAAATACAGATCAAGTATTTTTGATGAAAATTTAGTGTCCAAATTGAGATGTGCTATATTAAATATACACCAGATTTTGAAGTTAGTATGAATAAAACAATGTAAAATATCTCTAACATTTTTGTACTGATCATGTATCAAAATAATATTTTAGATATGTTTCGTCAAATATAGTAATACTAAACTGAATTTCACCTGCTTCTGCCGCTTACCTAGCTCTGTGGTTTGGGGCAGTTCCCCTAAACCCTCTGGGCTCTGTCTCCCCTTGTCTGAAGTCACTGAGGAGAAGGAAGGCCTGCTGGGCCTCCCCAGGTTGTGGCCGGCTGATGGACCTTGGTGGGAGGGAGGTCTCCAGCCACACGGTGAGGGTGGCCCTGGGAAGGGTCATAGCCCCAGCCCAAGGGGAATGCCACCCCCACCCTTAGCAGGAGGGTTTGGCAGAGGCTTCTCAGGGCCTGAAACTGAGATTTACTTGACACCCACTGCCTAAGAAGTAGACCTAGTGACTGGCCTGCTGGTTCTGTCCCATTCACTAACAACCACATCTGTTTACTGTCTGGAGCCCCTCCCCGCTCTCTGCTGAGTGCTTTGAGCCAGGCTGGGGTCCGGACCCTCCCCACGCCCTGTTTCTGGGCTCCAAGGCTCTGCCTTGGGCCGCCCTGTTTGGGGAGTGAGTGGAGAGGTCCTGTCCTGCTCTTCTCTGGCCTTCCTCAGTCTTCTCCAGGCTTCTGGAGGAATGGGGACGAGGGTAGTAGTGGACCGGGGCTTCCAGCAGGGATAATTGAGGTTCTGGTTGGAGAATTGTGCTGGGTTGTGGGGATCAAGGTGGACTTGACCCTGAGGTGGTCTGTGAGGAGCCCCGGGCAGCTTGTGTGTGTGTGTGTGTGTGTGTTTGTGTGTGTGTGTGTGTCAGAGAGAGAGAGAGAGAGAGAGAGAGAGAGAGAGAGAGAGAGAGAGAGAGAGAGAGAGAGAGAGAGAGAGATAGATATCAGGGCTGTGTGAGATCCATGGCAGAGGCTCTGCGGAAGGGCAGAGGATTTCTCTGATCCTCTTCGATCACTTAATTCCATGCACCTGGGCACTCTGATCTTCCTGGATCACTTAATTCTATGCACCTGGCTCTCCGATCTTCCTCAATCACTTAATTCCATGCACCTGGGGCTGTCGTGCATGCAGTGCTGCTGTTTTTACAGCACTGACGTGAAGACCAAGGTAAAGCGAGAGCTTGCCACTGTGGAGCATCTGTTCCGGGAAAGGTACCGTGTGGGGGCTTTACATACATTGTATCATGGGATCCTTGTGATAACCCAAGAAGGGGAAAGGGTCCACAGAAGTTAAGTGACTTGGGGAGGCCTGTTGGGGAGGGGCAGAGGAGGATTCGAACATAGCTCTGCAGATGTCAAGGCTCAGGGTCTTGAAGGCAAGTTGCTCACGTAGACCCAGAGCTGCAGATGCCGTCACCTGCTTCTCTCCACTTCAGGGATGGGGACAGTGAGTCCGGGCAGGGGTGGGGCCAGGCCTAGGGCCCAGGTCGGCACTGAGTTCCCTCCGCTGCCCTTGCTGGGACTGTGGGAGGAGGCTGGGCGCCCCGCTGTGTGCAATCCGGGAGGGGGGGAGGCCGGCCATGGGAGAGTCAGCCAGCTGTCCGCAGTTGCCCTAGGGTTCCGAACCGGCGGTCCCAGCAGCCCCACGCACATGCATGATTTAAGTAGCTGCTCAGGCTGTCAGACGACCCTGTGAAGGTGGAGGAGGCTGTGCTGTCCTCCTGGGGCCTGAAGTCTCAACTTGAAGTCCAGAGGATGTGGGACTCAAATCTGACACAGACACTGACACTTGGCCTGAGCCTGGCAGGTGACGCTTGCCTTTCTACCTACCGCCCAGCCCTTGGGCGAACATGCCATTTTCCAGATGGCCACTGGGTGTCGCCCTCACTCCATGAGTGGGCCTGCCTTACCTGCGGCTCTCTGAGGTCCTACTGTGTGCTGGCCTGTGGGGTGCTGGGGGGTGTCCCCTTGTCTGGGCTCTGCTCTGAAGACAGCAGGCCCGACTCAGCCAGATACGGTGCTGTTGCTCCCTGTCAGTGCCAGCTGTTTGCAGGCAGCGGCTGGATTTTATCGGACTGTTTAGTAACACGCTTTTCTGTGGAGGCTCACCTGTTTGAGGAGTCTCTAGGGCTCCTGGTGTCATTCTGGACTTTTGCATCCTGCGGTGCCTCAGTCCCCCGCCCTGGGGCTTGGGAGTGCTGGCAACAAGGCCCAATGCTGTATTTGAGCAGGGATAGGATGGCCTCCGAGGTCTAGAACAGCCCCTGCCCAGGTGCCCACATGTCACAGATGCTGTCCCCACCAGGGGAGCACAGGGGAGCCAGCTGAGCTCAGACAGGGCAGTGACCTGCTTGCGGTCACTCAGTGAGAGTCCGGGCTGAAGGGCTGGGCTGCAGTTTCACCCTGGAAGAGGTGCCTGTTATGGGCTGAATCGTGTCTCCTCCCCAAATTCACACGTTTAAATTCTAACCCCTAGTACCTCAGAATGTGACTGTGTTTGAGAATATGGTCATTGCAGATGTATTAGTTAAGATGAGGTCAAACTGGAGTACGGTAGGCCCCTGATCCAATATGCTGGGCGTCCTTATAAAAGGGGGACATCTGATCACAGAGGAGCACGCAAGAGGAACTCCATGAGAGATGAAGGCAGAGGTCTGGTGATGCTTCTACATGAGGCTGGGGAGAGGCCCAGACAGATCCTCCCTCCCAGCCCCCAGAAGCGAGCAAGGCTGCCGACTCGACACCTTGGCCTCGGACTTGTCTCCAGGGTGGTGAGACAGTAAATTCTGCTGCGTAAGCCACTCAGTTTGTGGTACTTTCTGTGGCAGCCCCAGCGAGCTAACTCGGTGCTCTGGTCTGAGAGGCGGCTCCTTGCTGCCTCCCGCCTGTGACAGCAGTTCTTCTTTGTCCCCTCACCTGGCCAGTGGGCCAGACCCCTGCTCTTTCTCCCCGCTGTTCTTCCAAATCCCCTGTTGTGTTCCTTGTTCCAAAATGACCGCCCTGCGTCAGTCCCCAGCAGAATCAGCTCTTTCAGAAGGTTGGCTCTACCAGAAGGCTGCAGGAAAGCGGCCTGATTAAGCCAAGTCACACTCAGGGCCGAGTGACCAGCCCTTGGGCAGTGTGACTCCAGAGGACGGCCTCCCTTAGGTCCCCCGGGGGCACTTGTGTGTTCAAACAGGAGTTTGTTAATTCCTGAGGAGAACCCTTTGTTGAATGAAGAACAATTTTATGAAGTGTTTGTCCCCTAAGTCACCCGTTAAACAGGTTGGCATGTTTTCTTGTTGACAAGGGTCAGACTCCTGAAGGCTTGTGTCTATGCCGCTAAGCAGGAAGCCCAGGACTGGCTCTGGCTTCTTCACAGGTGGGGGCCTTCTGTGCAGACCACCCCTCGCCCCTGCCAGGGCCAGGAGGCCGGGGCCAGACTTGCCACTTCCTCCTCAGTGGGAAGGACCCACCGAGCCCTGCCCAGCCCTCCCTGCCCTCCCTGCCCTTCTCCCCTCTCTACCATGGTTCCAGTTTGGCCTTGTGAACATGGGGTAGCTGGCTAGGCTGGGCTGCTTTCAGTCTCCCTGGCCAGTTGGTTGCTCCTGGGGCTGGACGGTGCCTCCTGGGAGCAGGGCTGGCCGGAAGTGGCCATGCCCAGAGAGCCTGGCACCCGGCAGACTACACAACTGGCTTTGATGAGCGGTGACCTGTGGTCTTCAGCCATGGAAGTCTGGCATGGTGGGGAACTGAGAGGTTCTGGGAGGAGGCGCAGAAGGCAGGGCTGTCTTCCGAGTAGGGTGAGGGAGCCTTAAAGAAGGGGCTAGAATCTAGAGTTTCTGGACCAGGCAGAAACTGGGAGGGCAGGCAGAGTCCTGGCCAGTAGAGTAGTGGGAAGGAGTGGGACTGGGTGGCTTGCCCCCTTCCACGCCATCTCCCTCGGGCTTGGTGGGTCCCTCCTGAAGTCCTTTTGTGCTTGGAGCTGGGTTAAGCCATGTATGCCATCAGGAAGCTCATAGGTAGGAAGCTGTCTCTCTTCCAGAAGAGTGCAGTCTACAGGCGTGATGCTTCAAACCCACGAAATGCCTACGCACACCTTGTGGGCCTGAACTGACAGCTGGGTGGGGCGGAACAGACTGTGTGCTGTAGAAATTGGAGCAGGGAGGAAGAAGCTCATTGCCTGTGTAGGAATTCAGGGAAAGCCTCCTGGAGGAGGTGGAGTCGGAGGATAACTGGGTTTGTCCTGGCGGAAGGAGCAGGGGAGCAGTCCCTGCCGGGAAATATCACACCGGCATCTACCCCTGTAGCTGCCGCAGCCCCACCTCTCAGCTCCCCAGCTCAGCCCAGAGCTCCCACCCCACCGACCTGCTCGCCCTTCCCCTGCGCCCAGGCCCCTCTGCCCCTGCCAGCTTTGCTCACGAGGTTCTCCCCGCCTTGTCTGCTCTCCCCACCCCTCGTTGCTAGCTCTGCACGCTGAAATCCTACCGCATGTCCAGACCTACCATGCTTGTTTCACATTCCCCAATTTTTCTTGACCTTCCTCCACACCAGAGCCCATTCCTTCTCCACCTCGCTTAGCCACTATAATCACAAAAATGCCTCCCTCATCCATCATCGGCAAACACTGGCTGGGCCTCCAGCTTGCCGGTGTTGGGAGCCCGCAGGAGTCCCGGGGACAGGCAGGGTTCATCACGAGATGCCATCCGGACCATCTGAGGCCTTGGCCAGGCTGTCCCAGCATCTCCCCAGCATGTGCCCCTTCCTGCCAGGGACTGGGCAGAGGTGCCTGTTTCCCAGGAGCAACTAGCAAATCCATCTTGCTGGGGTTTATTCTTGTCGTTTCCTGAAGTATTAGGTCACCCAGGTCGTTAGCGAGGACCTTATTTGGAAGGCCTGGCTTCCCGGCCTGGAGTGGAGAACCAAGGAGCGTCAGACCTGCTGTCTCAGGGGCAACGCCATCAGAAACAAAATCGTGTTTCTGTTTCACCGCAAGCGTTGGGAATTGAAGTATGTACGGAAATACAATTCATAAATTGATGGACTTTATTTTCACTGTTCCCAGGGTTTAATTTCCAGAAACAAAATGTCAGTGTTATGGCTGAAGTTCTCTTAGTTTTAGGAAACACATCATAACCCAGAATTGTTTATGCATAGTTCATATATTATATGACAAGAATGGTTTTGAGAGTAATCAAGGGTCAGAGGACTGTGGTTACACTGAAATGAGACGATCTGAGTGTGGTGATCCATTATTTCTATTATTTATGTTCTCAGTCCTGACCTTACACTCCCCCCCAGGAAAAATTGGGGGAGTGATGATTCTCCTGGAAGCTGTGGCTGCAGGAAATCAGCCACCAGCACATGCCCAGGTCTGTCCTTTACAGGGGGCCTGCATGTGTGTGTATGTGTGTGCAATGCATGCATGAATGTGTGTGTGAGCATGTGTGTGCATGTACACGTGCGCATATGTGTATGAGTGTGTGCATGCATACATGCATGGAAGCCTTGTGTGTATATGTGTGAGCATGTGTGTGCACACATGTGTGCATGCACACATGTGATCAGTATGAGAAAGAACACTAGCTAAGGTAGGAGAAATGGGCTCCAATCCTGTCCCATCACCTATGACCTGAGTGACCTCTCCCCTCAGTCTCCTCATCTACAGTGTGGGTGTCCTGACCCCTTCCTCAAAGTCACCTGAGCGTTCCATGACATGTGTATGAAGAGCAGAGAAGAAGGGCTCTCGAGCAGCCTGGGGATTCTGGAAGTGCTTCCTGGGGAAGCTGAGCCTCCCTGGGCACTGGGCATGGGGTCCTTGGATCTCCCAAGTGGCACCATGGATTCTGGGATCACTCGGGCCCCAGAGGCTCTCTCACGCACCTCTTCCCCTCACCCAGATGTGTGCAGAGCAGCTGGGCAGGGAAGGGGAGGCCTGCTGGGATCTCTGTTTTTCGCTTGAGATTGCAGAGCCTATTAAAGCAAAGCCCTCCAGGGTCATGATTGTAGCTTCTTCTGTGAGCAGAGCCCATTTTTTTTTTTTTTTTTTTTTTTTGAGACAGTCTTACTCTGCTGCCCGGGCTAGAGTGCCTTGGTGTCAGCTTACAGCAGCCTCAAACTCCTGGGCTCAAGCGATCCTCCTGCCTCAGCCTCCCAAGTAGCTGGGACTACAGGCATGTGCCACCATGCCTGGCTAATTTTTCCTATATATTTTTAGTTGTCCAATTAGTTTCTTTCTATTTTTAGTACAGACGGGGTCTCACTCTTACTCAGGCTGGTTTTGATCCTCCTGCCTTGGCCTCCCAGAGTGCTAGGATTACAGGCGTGAGCCACTGCACCTGGCCTAGATCCCAGTTTTATTCCATCTTTTCACATGATGCTCCCAGATGAAAACTAAGCACCTGCTCAGCGCATTTCAGTAGAGTGCCCAGCTTTGTTGGATGCCTTTCACAAGGAGGGAGAGAAGCAGCCACTTCTAGAAACAGCTCTGACACCTGCCTCTCAGGAAATCTTGACCGGGGCAGCCCGAGGTGGGCGCCACCTTCCCTCCTGCAGCTCTGGCAGGGGTCTGATGTGCTCCAACAGTGGGGCAGACCTGGGCAGGTCTTGGTGAGGGCTGGGCACACCGGGCCGGGGCCTCTCTGCAGGTGCAGAGATTTCTGTTCCTCCCCTCCCTCTGCTGGGGTCCCTGGTACCCCACTTCTGCCCCTTTTCAGATCCCAAACAAGATTTGTAGATGGCAGAAACTGTCTGCAGTGCTAAGGAGCACAGCTTAGTCATTTTGACTTAGCGTTTGCTCTCACTTAACAGAACCCAAGGCGTCCTTCCTCAGGGAGCTCTGCTGATGTCTTTGAGGAGTGTGCAGTGCTTTGGGGAGGACAGAGTCAGTAGTTCCAGACAATGGCTTTTGGGGACGTTTGCCGCTGCCCCTTGTGCCCTGCCTTTCTGGTACAAAAACAGCGCAAGGGACTGAAGTCTTCAGAGGCTGGAGAGGACCTTACGGTGGCCTCTGGCAAAACTGCTCCGGGTGGGATTGACAGCTACACTGTGGCTACTTCGGGAACCACGTCCCACCTCACCCAAACACGTGCCCATCCTTTGGAGCCAGAGGTCCGGCAAGTGCTGCTTGCTGGGATAGATGGAGAAGGGGTCAAGCTTGAAGACCCCTCCCTGCTAATCACATATCAGGAGGAACTGAACTTTGGGTCCCTTCATCTGCAGTCAAACTAGTGTGAGAAGGAGGGACAGATGGAAGGGACACTTTGAAGCCGCTGGGCTGCTTCTCTGCCAGCCCCATCAGCCTCATTCTTGGAGACTTGGGGACGAGTTATTGCTCTGACACTCAGGCCATGAGGACAGGCCTCATCCACACAGCCAGCGGGGAAAGTGCCCTGAAAGCACCTTGGCGGTGCAGTGCCTGCCTCCGGTTCAGGAACGGTTTTCTCCCTTGAGCAGGGGAAGAGGGCCGTCCTTGCAGACACGTACCTCATCTCTCTCATGAGTCACCGTGACCAGCGCTCTGGAAACCACCTACGATGTGGTGGGACCTGCTGTGCAGAGTGCCCCAGAGCACATGGCCAGGTACGCTCCTGCGTGGGTGGAGACATGCAGAAATGTTAAGGAGCACGAGAGACTCCAGTGTTGCTCTGAAGACGTCCATCCATTTTTGGGCTATTTTGACTTACTGCTAACTTGGGGAGTTCGGCTTCTCCTTGAAAAGCATGGAATCTGCATTTTAAAAAAATATTTGCAACCAAACATTGCCATGAGATGGGCTTTCTGGGCATTGGACAGTAGCAGTTTGGAGTTGGGAGATATTTACTCTGCAAAACATTTTCCCAAATGTTCTTTAGATTGGTCCCCCCAGACTCTTGTCAGTAGCCGGGAGCAGGGCGGCAGTGCCCCCTCATTCCTTCTTAATCATCTTTAAAGGCTTCCTGGGGTCCAAAGGAAAGAGACAGGGGTCTGGAAGCCTGGCAGGGGCAGGGAACCTAGTTCGACCACACAGGTATGTTGTAGAGTCTGTCTTCCTGGTGCTGTTCTTGTGTTATTTCCTCTTGTTGGAGTGAACAGGGAGAGAGACGGTGGGGGGGGGGCACATCTGTGTTCTATGAAAACTGACCCAGAACTCCCCACGCAGTGGGGTCCACCTTAACTTCCCTCTTGCGGTTGGAGTTGATAAAATGGGTCGTCCTCGTGATGGGGCCTGCACCGTCGGAACCCGTCCAGGGGCTGAGAGGTGAGCTGAGTCAGGGTGTGCGCTGTACCCCGTTTGATTATGTAAACCAGGCGTTATGCAAATTGAGAAGATGTCAGTGTCAGGGGCTGCAGCTTTTCAGGCAGAACTGTTTGGGGAGTACAGTGAGCCTGAAGAACCAATATTTTTTAAAAGTTAATGCTAGGAGAGGAGACAGATGAAGAAAAGATTTTTTTTTTCATTTTGCTTTAAAAGATAATTTGAAAAAAAATTACTCTTTGAGCCATTGCCAGCAGTGAATGAGTGAAAACCAGCGAAAGTTCAGAAGGTAGAGCCCTACTCTGGTTTCATGTGAGGCACTTAACGGTTTCCCATCATTCAGCACAAATACTTATCCCCCAAATTTCTCCAAAATTTGATTTTGTTCTCCATTTCAAGGAAAAAAAATAAAAAAGCACTGTGAACAGCCTGAGCCTCGTTGTTTCCCTGGCCACGAAAAATTCTCATGAACCCAGTGCAGAGGAGTTGGATTTTCAGAGCTGCCTTCGGAGGGGCCGCGTGTCCCACGGCGGCGGGGAGCTGGCTGGGGCGTGGGCTTCCGGGAGGGGCATGGAGGAGCTGCGTACATATTGGATATGAATATAATTGATATTTAAGTCTCTCTCTGGAAATTTCTACTTTGATAGTTTACATATCTGCTTAATAGCGTATTAAATCATTTTATAACCCTTAACAACTGTTTAATCTTTTCATTGTTGAAAAATGAGGTAATTGATCTAAACCACGTCAGACTATGCCAGGAAAAACTTATTGAAATGTACCACCCTTCACCATGGCATTCAGGGGATTCTAGGGACCCATATGGGTTTTAGGGTGGCCCACTTCCCTGACAATGGGGTCTCGCCCTGTATGCTGCTGGGGAATGGGGAAGGAGGCTGGTGAAGTCTGGAGCCCAGGCTTGGCCCTTAGGTTGGGGTGTTTCTGCCATATAGGATTTTGGCTCCTAACTGGGCACTGTTGAAAACAGAATTTTCTGGCCGACAGTGTGTTCTACGATTTCTCACTGTGTTCAGCAAGGTTGTTTGTACACCATCACAATTAGAGCGCTCATGGCTGGGAGAGGGAGGGAGGGGGAGAGAGCGCGAGAGAGTAAGTGCTCTGTTATTCCAAAAACAAGTATGCCTTCTCCTTGGGAATGACACCAAAGAATACCTTCTAAATGAAGTATGTTTCCCTTCAGAGATTACAGCATCAGTTGATCAAAGTCCCCTGGAAATAGCTTCTGGCAACTCCGAGGTTCTCTGTAACTCTTCTTTGACTCAAGCAGGGCAGCCCTGTGCTGGGAACAGCAGCTGTCTTGGCTCTGTAGGCCTGAAGAGCCCGGGGTGGGGACAGAGAGGTGTCCTGTGTGTCTGCTGACTGCTTTGCAACCTCTGTGGCCTCATGTTGGTTTGGGGCATTGCAGATGGTTCTGTTTCTCCAGAAGACTGACCGTGGCACATCGGCCAGCGTCCTCTGTCCGCGTAATGCAATACAGGCATCTTGTAAACTTAAGCAGGGCTTTGGCAATCCTGGTGAAATGTATTGTCGTCGGCTACGTGTCCTGACGTCTTCCGTAGAGTTGAGGAATGTTTGGGCCTCGGCCCCTGAGCCCTTTCTGGTTTAAGTTTAACGAAAGTCGGGGCAATCCAAACGTCTACCTGGCAGCAGGGAAGAGACCCTTCACGTTAATTATCGCTAAGCTAAACTGTCTCCTTCCAAGCCCTATGCACAGCCCTACACATTTGTATACATTTTATATGGTCTATTTCCATTATAAATTGCCCATAAATTAAATACAGATTTTCTTGGGAACATCTTGAAAAAAAAGGAAAGGATTTGTATGATACATGTTTTTGGTATTGGAGGTGACATGAATTACGAAGGGGGCTGGCGGGCCCGGTGCGCCAGCTCCCCAACACGGAGGTCACGCGTCTGGGTTAAGGCAACCCGAGTTGTGTGTGAACGGATGTGCCGCGTGCCTTTCCTCCATCGTGCATGTTGTGAGCCACACGTCGTGATTTAAAGAAGGATGGGGAGTGACTGATTGACCTAGACAAGCTGGAGGGGGCCCAGAAGGGGACCGGGAGGACAGGGAGGGACGTGAGTGTTTCTCCTCTTCTCCAAAGAGCCTCCATCCTGAGGCTGGATGCGATGGGTTTATTCTCAGCTGTGGCCATGCGCTGGGGAGATGTCTTCGTTGGGAGGTGTGTCGCGGGCACAACCTGTTGCTAATAATAAAGAACTCATGCACTTTAAGAGAGGAATTAGAGCAGATTCAAGGTTCATCTCTACAATGTCTCCTCATTTCCTTCCATTCTCAGTCAGCTCTTTGTTGAGTGGGGGATCTGGGGAGGGGGAGTTTCAGTCGGACTCTATGGAACTGTGCCCAACCTGAAGGCTATTTCATTTGTGCCCTGGCTTTGCTACCTCAGGGCCTTTGCACTGCTCCCGCTGCTTGCTGGCTATTCCCCCAGATGTCTGCATGGCTGGCTGGCTCCCTCCTTTCTTTTAGGTCTTTGCTCAATGAGCCCTTCCCTGACTGCTCTATTTAACAGGTATCCCAGTACTGTCTCACACCGCTTTATTTATTTTTAAACTTATTTCTCTTTGAGATGTTGTATATTTTACTTATTATTATTATAAACAATAGTGAATACATGGCTCATGAGGCAGGGTTTCTGTCTCTTTCATATTCTCTCTGCTCTGGTGCCTGGCACCTGGCTGATGCTCAATACAATTTGCCTCCAATTTGTCGAATGAATGCATGAACGGATGCCCATAGATGTGCATTTGTAGGTCATCAGTTACGCATTATAGAAAAAAAAAGGTTACAAAAAACTGCTTTAAGAGACTGGACTTGAGCCAGTTAGCAGTAATTACAAAAAGATAGATATTTAGCTTAAATTAAAAAACACTTTTTTTTAAACGCTTTTCAACTAAAGAATGTGCTAACTTCCGCAGGAGTCACTTGCCCTGGGAGGACGCGTGCAAGATAAATGCGAGTGGGCGCTTGCCACAGACGCTCTGGGAAGCCTTCTGCCCTAGAACAGGGAGAAGTTTCTCCTCTTCTCTGTGATCCATATAAAGCATTCTCTCCCGGGCTCTCTTAAAATTCAGTCCTACAATTCTGTGTGCTTCTGGTGGTTCAAATGATAGGGGGCTTGTCCCAGATCACACAGCTCTGGCTGGGGGCTCAGATGATGCCTCCAGGACGCTGTCTCCCAGCCATGGCTGGGCAGCCTGTGCTCCTCCAGCAGGTGGCCTGGCCCCGTGGTCCCCAGGCTGCCTTTCTCGTGTTCTACTGGATGTTTTCCCCTGGGCCCAACAGTGCTGCAATTTTATCGTGTCCACAAACGAGGATTCATTTCTTTTCTCTCTGCTCAAGCAACCATGACATGTTGTGTTCTCCTCTTGAGTCCGCTCTGGCTGCAGGAGCAGCCCCATCTCCCAGACACCGCACTGGGGACTTCCTCCCCCTCCTCCCTGCCGTCCTGTCAGCCCTGGCTCAGACCCTGTCACGGTAGGGGCTTAAAGGTTTCTGTAGACCTGGGTGCAGCCCACCAGTTGTCGTGCCCAGGCCTGTGTTCTGCAGCTGAGGAGCTTGGGGGATGAATGGAAGTGATGCTAGTGGGGTTTCATGGGGGAGCTTGGGGAGGGTCAGCAGGAGCCACACACTGGGGCAAAATGAAACCAGGTGCATGTGGAGCAAAGAACCTGTTTGTGGACATCGAGCTTTACAGATGCAAAAAAGAGCCAGGGACCACCTCCTTTCCCATGTGTTTTCAGTGTGGGCCATGCCTCAGCACTCATGTGGGGCTCAGGATAGACCGGGGACACTTTGGACCTCCCAGGGCTAGGACGCAGAGTGTAGCAAATGCCATCCAGAGGGACCATTTGCCCTGGGTGGTCGGAGGCCCTGGGCTTTGTTACAGACCTGCTGAGTGACCTCGGACAAGCCACCGGACCTTTCGTCCTACAGTTTCCGCAACTGCAGAGGGGGGACTGGTAATTCTTAAGTAATTCTTTTAATGTTCAGTGGTGGACCTTTTCTTTTCAACATACAACTTTCTGTGCTATTTGACTTTTAAACTCTGTCTAGGCATCACTTTGATAATAATCCTAAAATAGATATTTGGAAAAAATGTGTGAAATCCTATGTGAACATGTCCGTCCAGCTCTATGACCTGGGGGTGGTGACTTGTGAGAAATGGCTTTGGGGGGTGCTGTGCTTCTGCCAAGTCCTTGTCCTCAGGCCATGCCACCCAGGCCTGTGCAGCTGGGCCTGCATGGAGTGAAGCAGCCCCTCTGGGTTGGAGCTGGTTCCAGCCTGGGGCCAGTGGGTGGTTGGTACTGGATGAAGTCTTCCCCACTTGGGGTTTATAAATTGCTCTGTGGGGTCTGTGAGAGCTGGGTGGGGAGCAAGAGAGTAATTTTATAGGCAATTTCCACATGGCCTTTGTGCGAGATCCCACATGTTGCCAGCTGGCCAGCAGGCTGACGGCCACTTCCATGGCCAAGCTCTGGCCTGGAGCAGCCTCTGTGATGTGAGTTCACACCACAGTGGTGTGATGCTCCCAGAGACCTGTGGCCAGGCAGGTGGGCCCCAGGATCCCACAAGGAGGTTGGCTCCAGAAGTGCCAGGAAGGAGTTAAAGTCATGCACCCCTGTCTCTCCATCTGTTGCCGAGAAGACTTGAAATTCAGGCCTCCTAAGGCTGGCCTGACTTGTCTTCTTGGGAAGAATCATGATTTTGGAGCCAGTAGTGCCTTTGTGATCATATAACTCAACTTTGGAGTTTGCCATGGAAGAAACAGGCTCCGAAAGAGGGATGCCTTTCGGAGGGTCATGTGGCGGGGCCTCTTTCCCCTATGTCATGTCACCTCTTTGGGTCAAGGAGAGGAGGCGCCGGGGTAGGAACGGTCAGTGTTGGGCAGCAGGACAGCTTCCCAGACAGCTTGTGCTTGTGGGGATGTGGCCTTCCTGCAGCATAAGGTGCCTCAGCCTTTGGTGGCCTTCCCAGCCTGTGACCTACCTCTGTCCTCCCCCCAGCACTGACCTTGGTGCTGCTGAGATGCCCAGTGCTTCCCCAGAGGCTGCCCGGCATTGCCTGGGGGTGCTGGAGAGATCAGCACTCCCAGCCTCTTCCCCAGCCTGGAGTGTAGGAATGGCCCATTGCTCACTCCTGTGGATGGCCGCACAGCTGCGCGGGGAGCTGCCGAGTCTGAGGCCCATCCTTGAACCTCCTGAGCCACCAGAAGGGCTGAGCTCATGGCTGCAGCATTCCCAGTTGCTCAGCCAGCATGGGATGAGGGGTGGCCTGGCCTGGGAGCTGCATCAGTGCCATCTGCTGGCTCCATGGCCCTGAGGAAGTCTCTTCTTTTGTGGAGCTTCTCCTGGGCGCATTTTAGGAACAGAGTGCTGTGGCTTGGCCTCAACTACAGAGACACTGCGCGATGCTCCCACTCCTGCCCGTGCCTCCGTCTTGCAGTCTTGCAGCCTCCTGACTAGTGTTGGTGCTTAGAAGAGCCTTGCACCATTGCCGTCTTGAAATTCTTTGTAAGTTTTGAACGAGAGGATTGCACCCCTTCAGTGACGTAGCTGGTCCTATTCTCAGCCCCAGCTTGTCTCCTTCACCCGCTGTGTCGCCTGACAGGTGAGGGGCAGAGCAGAGGGCATCTCAGCAAGGTGGGGCGTAGCTGCTGGCTGGCATGGGACAGGGTGGACTGACCTGCAGAGACTGTGAACTTGGGCTCTTGGCAGCCCTCAGGCCCTGATTTCTGTGGCTTTCCTCCCTGTACCCTCCATGCAGGCTCTGTGCTTTCTGCTAATTTCTCTTTTGGGGATGGGCTTTATGGGGCTGGCCATGGTGGCAGTCAGGATAGGCTAGGGTAGGTAGCAAACTAATGCACAAACCCCAGTGGCTTAATATGGTCTTCATTTCTTTTTCACATTTCCCGCCCATCACAGATCAGGGAACAGGGATTCTGCTCCACGCAGCCATTCAGGGTCTTGCAGCTGTACCAGCTGTGGCACATGGGCCTCTCCTGATTGCCGTGGTAGGAAGAGGGAGTGAAACAGGGTCCCCAATGCTCTTTAATGCTTCAGCTTGGCAGCCACGCTCATCACTCCACTCGTGGCCCAGTGGCCAGGATGAGTTGCACGGCCCTGCCTGACTGTGAGGGCTGACACGTGTCATCTTCCACTCCTGGGAAGAGAAGACCCAGATATTGTGAGCACTGGCTACGTCTACCATGGCCACCCCAGAAAGTTTGCCAAACAGATGAATAAATGGAAAAAAGGAAAAATGCCATGTCCACATCCGTTCATCTAGGGAGAGCTGTGTTTGATCTCGACTTGGGGGTGTTTCAGTGTTTGTTGACGGCTCACTAAATGCAAAAGCCTCAGTCAGTCCCAACATTTGGCTTGTGCAGGAAAGACTCCCTGCATCCTCCACTGCAGGGTTTGGAATGTCAGCAAGCCAGGCTTCCCTGGGTCCGTGGGACCTGCTGGAATTGACCAGGGTCACGGAGGAGGCACGGACAGAAGGTGCATGCTTAGTGTCTGTGGGCGTGGACTGCTGGTGACCTCTTACTTTGGTAAACCTGGGAACGAGTGTCACCTGTATGAATTTGATCCATGCCAAGGAGTGTAAGAAATGTCACATTTCTTTTCCTAAATTGGATTTCCCTCAGTGCCCTGCCACCTGGGTGCTGGGGTGTCCCCTCTGCCTCACCTCTGCAGGCATGAACAGGAATGGGCTGTAGAAAAGCAGGCTGTGGCCATCTTTTTGCTATTTTCACTTGCCCAGCACCGCAGGGTCCATTTGGGAGTGGGCAGTTCCTCGGGCTGCACTTGGAACGGGGACACACTGTGGCTCTCGAGACTGTGGCCCCCAGTGGCCAGAGCCACAGCGCCCGTGAGGCGAGTCCCTCCACCTGTGGCTGGGGGGTCTGGTCCTGCTTTCCTGAGCCTTCCATCCTGGACCCCTGGTCTGAACCCCCTGCTTTGTGGAACCTGCTGCCTGTGGTCCGTGGCCGCTCATTTGGGGTGTTTGCTTGCCTGTCCCTTTCTGCCGACTCTTGGAGACATCAGCCATGGTGCAGCCAGAGGATTTGTGAGTTACCTCATTTCGCTCACATGTACATGGCCAAAGCCCGTTGCAGACAAAACACCCATAAAAGCCCAGGCCCCGGGAAACAGGGCTGCGGAGCCGAGGAAGCAGTGTTGTTCTCATGGCCCCAAAGTTGTGTCTTTTTTTTTCTTTTTTTGGCAAAAGAGAAAACCAAATAAGTTTAAAAACAGTGTACAGTCCACATTTGATGGCTGTAGAATATGTACGGCCTTCAGCTGCTTCCAGCAAATTATTCATGATCTATTTGAGCACTAGCTAGACGCTGACACCATGTCTCCTCTCACCGACTCAGCCCCCACCTGGGGCCCTGCCCAGAGCCTTCTGGCCTGGGCCTTTGAAGGACTCCATACCTGCGCCAGGTAACACCCCTCAACATAAGCTCCATGCTCAATTCCACGGATGGGCTGAGGTGATGAAGCACAGGGCAGAGCCTGGCAGTGGGCCCTGAAGCTGGCTTGATGGCGTGGGGGCCACCAGTGTCCTGGGAACCATCTAGCAGAGGGCCTGTCCAGGTATCAGGTGCCCAGGGCAACCTGGACCGGGTGTGGTTTCCATAGGGGGAGAAAGCCCATCTATTTGCATTTCTATGGTTCACAGTTAGGGAATGATTTTCGCCCTGGCCTCATGTCTCACTTTCGGTGTCCCTGGGCAGCTCCTTTACCCTTAAGTGGTCCTAGAGCTTTGCTGAATGAAATGAAAAGAACCCTGGTGGGACCGTCAGAAGACAGCCACCAACCATTCCTTTGCCACTCCCTTCTCTCCTTGGGCCCTCGTTTTATCTTCTCTTTTAAAAAGCAAGGGCATCCAAAAAGATCCACGGGAGACTTTCTTCAAACAAAAAGCCCCACATGTAGAATAGATAAGCTCAGAATTGCTCTTCTGGGAGGACAGGGCCAGCTATCCTGTCCCTATATCTCCTCCCCCAGCACCCTGGAAAGGCTCTGTGCACTCCCGGGGCTCCATCAATGTCTCTTAAAAACCACAGGGTGGGGCACCTGTAAGGATGGGAGAATGTGGCATTCTGACTCTTTCCCCATCCCTAGCTCAGCAAAACAAATGGCGTCAGAGCTCCCCCAAAGACCCAAGAACAAAGGCAGGAGGTGGGCCAGTGACTTCACGGGAGCACCCTCCTTCTCCTGTGTGGTTTAAAGAACCGTTTGTTGACTGCTTGGTGACCTCCATTCCCGGAGCCTTCCTTTATCAGCCAGGTGGGCTTGTTCAGGCCTTTGGGGGGGGCCCACCTTCTTTGGGTCACCCTCTGCAGACCTAGAGCAGCTGCAGCCTGGGAGAGCCCCGGTCGTCAAATCCCTCGTGACAAACACGTTGTGGTGAGTTATCAAGGTTTCCCGCCTCTTCTGCAGGGTCCTGTGAAGCCACCCCACAGCAGGAGTAGCTGAAGGAGGGAGATGAAGTAGGGGGATGGGGGGTTGGAGAGGGGGACGGAGGGAGGGACAGAGGGAGGGAAGGGCAGCTGGGGACTCAGGAGCCCATAGTTGTTCTTTTCAAATTCTAGATTGATTAGGCAGGCGCTATGCCTGCTCAGTTCATAGTAGGTGATTAACAAATAATCATGGAATAAATGAAGGTATGGTGGGGGAAGTAGGCAGGCAGATTTCAACACGAGGGAAGAACATTTCATTAGTCCTGGGCGCTGGCGGTGTTGATTCAGTGCTCCCTGGTCCTGCTGCAGAGATGCTCAGGGTGGAAGCCAGGTGAGGGACTGGATTAGAATGGCCCTGAGTGTCCCTCCTCACCCTGTGACCTCTTCATAGACATCCCCCTAACCTGGCACGAAGGTCTCAGAATCTAGGGAAGAAAGATGGCCCACTTTGGCTATGGCAGGTTCCCAGGCAAAGTGACTTTCTTTGTCTTGGGAAAGCAGCCTTCCTCCTGCCCAATGAGCCTGGTGCAGCTCAGCCTGCAGGAACCTCTGCTTGTTAATGGTGTGGAGACTGAGCGGGCAGAGATGTGTGTGTCCCGGGAGGCTCAGCCTGGACCGCTTCACTTGCAGGCGCCGATTGCCGGCAGCCCCCTGTTGGGTGGCCTAGTTTCCTCACTGTGTCAGTGCTGCAGGTCTGGCTTTGCTGGGCTCATGTTGCAAATGAGTTTCCAGTTTCTGGGTTGGGGAGGGAGGTCTGGCTTTTTAGCTTGACTTTTCCTACCTGGGGTGTTGTAGCTACGTTGTTGGATACACCTGGCCCAGAGAAAAGAGGTGACTTTTAGGGACCCCATAAAAGCAACCAGCTTCTTAGTAGGTGATGTTTGGGGTCATCCATTCAGTGCCCTGAACCTTTGATGGAGTTGGACTCTAACCCTCTGGTGGCCTCACAGACACATGGGTCTTGGAGGGACCTCAAAGCCACCTCCTTCCACCTTTACTCCCTAGAAGAATTCCTAGTATGATCTATGGCAGGTGGTCATTTGCTAGGATCCATCTTAGAGTCACCCCCTTGTGAGAGGTCCTGTTACACCCTGGGCTGAGAAGATAGATATGGAAGCATCTGGTAACCTGAGAAGTGGTGTAGATGTGGCAGCATGATGCCCCTATGACCTGCCCATAGCCTGTACTGTCCTAGAACTGGCTCTGCCTTCTGGGCCACAAAGCCTGTGTGTGCTCCTTTGCTCTGGAGAGCCCTGAATGTCATGCAGCCAGCAAGGGCCCCTCCCAGCCTCCCAGCCAGACCTGGGGCTTCGTAATGCTGTGAATCAAGTTTCTCTTCCTCTTCTCAGGGAGGGCCACCAAGGCCGCCAAATAAGGAGCCTCGGTGCTGCTGTTCGGACAAGCTCAGAGTGCAAGGAGGAAGGAGAAGTGGGTTCTGGGCAATACCTGGAGGCTGCGGGTCTTCCTGCAGGCCCTGGCATGTCAGGCTCCACTGGCCTTGGTTCTGGAAGGGCTGAGCAGACACGCTTCCTTCCCTGGGGGCAACCTTTTTCGTTTGGGCCAGAACTCCCAGGCATCAGCCAGTCAAATGCTCAAGAAGCATCCAGGGCTATACTCAGAGTGGTGGAAGGGAGTGAGGGGCAGAGATAGACATTTATTAATCTCTCACTGTATGCTGGATTCTTTTATGTGTCTCATTTGATTCTCACTTAACTCCATGGGTTAGTGGTGTTCTCATGTCACCAATAAGGATTCCAGTCCTAGAGAAGTTGGTGTTAACCATCGCCAACACTAGAGTTTAAATTGAACTCAGGACCACCTGTCTTGTAGCTTGTGTTCTCAGTCGCTGGAGTAGCCTGGCTTCATGGCCCACCTCTGCACTGCGTTGAACAGGACTGCCTTCTCCTCTCTGGGCCTCAGTTTCCCATTTGAAAACCTATATTGGACTATACCCCTACCAGAGCCATCATCTGTGAATCTCTTCACCCTGGAGTTTTCCTGAAAGTGAATGTAGCTGGGAGGTGTCCAGAGAAGCAGCAAGCCCTTTCTGAGCAGACAGCAGCATATTCTAGAACTTCTTGTTTGGGGAGTAATCAGTTTCTGGATTTGACTGTTTCTGCTGTCACCATATGTGTGTTTCCCAATTGGAAAATGAACCTCAGCTTCCCTGTTGGCGCTGCACACCTCCCTCAGCCAGGTGCCCTGGGGAGTCCCTGGCAGCTCACCCTTTGGTGTTCACAGTGGGGCTCCTGTGCTTGAGCGCTGGGGATAGACTGAGCCCCGGGAGCCTCTGCCCACCAGGCTGAGTCCCCAGGACAGAGTGGAAGAGCCGGTTTGCAGCCTGTGAGTGGAGTTGCGCTAGGCTGGGCACCTGGGTGCAGGCACTCCTGGCTAGGATGGATAACTCAGGCAGGGTTCTGCTCAGATCCCAGGGAATGTGGTCTCTGATCAGCTCCCGGGAAAGGACATTCTCCTGAAGACACTTTGGTGGGAAAACACATCTCCCCGGTGCTAGATTCTGCTGGGTTTGTGCCTTTGCTGTCTTTTGTGCCTAGATAAAGGCCACCGGTGGAGGGAGGGGACTGTGTGAGCCATTTGGCCCCACCCGCTCCTTTTGCTTCCGGGAATTCTTCCTAGATTTCCAATAGCCAACTCCAGAGGGAACTTTCTAGTGCCCTAGGGGACTTTCTTCCTCTTTGTGTGTCTGAGGGTCTTGGTGTTTCGTGGACATGTGTTTGTTTTGGGGCACAGGTGTCTGCTGTGAAGCCCATCACAGCACAGAGAGCACAGACCTGCTCTGGCTGACAGCTGCATGGACTGGGGCGGAGGGACGTTAACTCTTGGAACAGCTAAAATGATTGATTATGGTGATGGGCTCTCAGGAGTGTGTGTGTAGCAAGAGTCTACGCACAGGTTCCCGTCTAATTCACAGGTGGTGTCCTGGCTGCAGACAGAGACTCTCTGGATGGATGCGCCTCTCCAGCCTGCAGGGACCACTGCTGTGTGTGTGCCTGTGTGTGTGTGTGTGTGTGTGTGTGTGTGTGTGTGAGTGAGTGTGAGTGTGAGAGACACCTGCAGGGGGCCGGTTGTGTATGGTGCTGCCCTCATTGCCATCCACGCCCTTGGACATACCTGTGTGTCCACCACACCTGGGTCCAGAGCCGAGGCTTCCACTCGGGCTTTGGTGCCATGGGTCACTGCATCTCTGTCATGTGGGATCCTCTGTAGAGCTTTCCTCTGGCTCAGTGGGGAGATGTCACCCTGTAGGAGCAGCTCCCTAGGGCGCTGCACAAGTGCTCCTGCTCCAGGGCCTCTCCTGGAGCCCCGCCAGCCCTGGTGTGCAGGGGAAGGGGCTTTGAAAAGCCTCTCTCCTGCTGGCCGTCCTGTACGCTTGAAAGGATACCAGCCCGATGATGAGTGAAGTTTTAGTAAATCAAGACCATGTGGTTGGCTTCCCCTTGAGATGCTCCCAGTTTAAGAAATTGGAGGGTGGGAAACATTTTTGGCAATCAGCCCTGAAGCTTCTCTTATATCCCCTTTCTCTTTGCTCTTCCACCCCCAAATCTGAAAGAGTCATATGGTTTATTTTTAAAACAGAAACAGCCCTGGACTGTCCTGTCTCTGGGGGCATGAATATCTCTCCCCATCATTCAGGTCTAACCTGGGA
Organism: Lepilemur ruficaudatus; assembly: GCA_963574885.1. Classification (NCBI taxonomy): domain Eukaryota; kingdom Metazoa; phylum Chordata; class Mammalia; order Primates; family Lepilemuridae; genus Lepilemur; species Lepilemur ruficaudatus. The sequence continues at coordinate 50,765 of CAUYRT010053369.1, forward strand.
ACAGAAAGCAGCCCTGGTGTGAGGGCTGGAGAATCTGGTTTCACGAGGATTGGGGTTGGGGCTGGGGAAGAGAGGAGAAGCCTTCGTGCCTGCAGTGCGCCGGATGACGGGGAAATCCTCGTGGTTGCAGGCTGTTGTCTGGGCAAGAGCAAGCTGGAGCCCGAGAGGTGTGGAACCGACTCAGCATCATCAGTGTTTGCAGCACCAGGGCCAGCTCCTCCCCCGGGCCTCTGCTCCCAAGTCCCCGCTCTTCCCTCTAAGGAGTCTGAAGTTTGAATGTCCAAGTGGGGTTTGGCGTGAAGAAGAAAAATCTTAGCAGAAGAGGAGAAAAGGACTTAGGTTATAGAGGTGGGTCAGGGAATTCCAGGACGACCAAGAGAAATCTAAGGACCAGGGGAACGAGCTCACCGGGACGGGACAGAATTGTAGAATCTTAGTGCGGCGGGAGAGGGCTGGGGTGCGGGTGAGTCATGCAGTATTTGGATCAAGCTTGAGGCAAAAAGACCACATCTTAACTCCATAGAGAGGCTGTCTCCGACGGAAGGCATCCGCACTCATCCTGGCCCTGATGTAAACGCCGCAGAGCAGGGGCCTGGCGCTCTTGTTGGGTGATGCTGGGGAGCTCAGCTGGACTTGCCTTTGCCCCACTGTCTGGGAATGGGCTCACACTCAACAGCGGGTTGGACAGAACCGGCAGTGTGAACACATACACGTTCCTGACTCTTTACAATTTGTGCCTGGCTCTTTAGTGAAGGAAGTGGGTGAACAGGGGAAGATCCTTGACCCCAGGCTCCAGTCTTAGCTCCTCCTCACTCAACAGCTGTTGGCACGTCGCTTCCCTTCCCCGGGCCTTCCTCTCCTCACCAGCTGGTGATGGTGGTACTCCTTGCCTGCCTGCCTGGGGCGGCCCATCGTCTGTCTGCTTGGCTCGCTCTTCCCTGCTCTTCTGGTAATGGGGTGCCCTTCCTCAGGGTATGGCCTCTCCTCCACGTTAATCTCACAGTCCTCCTGGAGGCTGCCAACCACACCTACCCTCCTCCAGCCCTGCGCATGTTCATGGCGAGGTCAATCTCTTTATCCCACTCCTGTGGCCACAGTCATTTTACAAGGGGTGTTATAAAAGAACACAACCAGAATAGTCCCTGAACACATGTGAGACACCCACTGGGGAAAGGCCCACCGAGAAATAACTGAGGGAGCCTTGGAGGAACACTGAGTGTCTGCGCACTAGGTGGGAGCTAAGAGCCACCATTGTGTTGTTGTTAATGTGACCAGATGTCCACCCATGGGCTGGTGTGGCCTGAGAGGGTCTGAGCTACAATTGGGTTGTATCCACTTGAGAACTTCCACTCTCCAGGGACAGAAATCCCACCCCAAACTAGCTTAAGCAAAAACAGAACTTATCAGCTTACTTCTCTGAAAAGGCAGAGGTTGGGCTCACTTCAGGTGGCATCTCACTCAATATCAACAGGATCCAGCTTTGCTCTCATCTCTCTCTCCAGTTCTCAACTCTACTTGCCTTGGGCTGGCTCATCTGGAAGCAGGAGCCCTCCCTTGGGGTACTCAGTGGCAGCCTTAGCTCCCAACCTGACAGTCCCTGAGATTCAAGTCCAGCAGGAAGCAGCAGCAGTCTCTCTCCTAGACACAACCCTGTTGCCTCTCATTGGTTCTGATGAGTTCCCAAATCCATCCCCAGGTTAATCACTGTGACTGAGAACCGTGATGACCTGACTGGTTTGGGCTCCCCTCATGGGCTCCAGCCCTGGGTATGGAGTGGAGCCCCATGAACCTCAGGATCCAAGAGTGGTGGAGATGATGCAGTGATCAGCAGAGGGTGAGTAGGTGCCCAGGGCAGAGGCCACAGCTGTTTCTCCCGTGGACCTTAGCTCCCAACAGGCTGCCACATCTCAGGGTAGCTCACATTCTCTGTTCATCATGGTCATTGTAACTGCTATGAGGTGATTAAAACCTTGGTTCCTATGTGAGAAATAATGACAGCTAAAGAATGTCAAAGCCAATGCTGGGGATAGACATGTGGAAAAACTAAGTGGGTTAGGAGCATGAGTTCTCAGAAGTTTTGGAGAAGTTAGAAGATGGAATGTTGCATGCAGCAGGGGCTTGCACCCAGGGTGCAAATGAATGCACAGGGTGTTCTGTATGAAAACAAGCCCAGGCATTTCCTGAAACCATTTCAGCTGCTTCTCTAACTGGTTCAGAATGGCTCACCAAGTGGGAGAAAACTAATGGAAGTTGGAAAAGCAGTTTCCTGTGATTCAGGAGAGAACTGAGATCTAGTACAAACATTTGTATATCCTGAACTCCGAGGGTTCACAGACATCTAAGAGTCATTTCTCATGAAAGCTGAGGGCTCCCCTGCTTTCTGCTATTTCCGCCCCAGAAGCAGCTTTGGCACCACACAGGAATGTAGTAGATGCTGCCATTTTTGCACGTCCAGCGTTCCTTTGCCCTACCGCAGGTAACAGCACCTCAGCTCTCCTTGGGGGAAATAGACCTCCTCCATGCTCATTCCGTGAGGCTCAGGTGGGACTGACAACTGACCTCACCTGACCCACCTGTAGGCTCCAGGAGTGAACAGGTGACCTGGGGCTGCTTATTCCTTCTCCCTGGCCACAGTAACTGGTTCAAGAATGGGTAAATGGTGGTGCACATCAGTGAATCAGAATCAATCTTGGGACTTCTATTGGAGCCGTGAGGGTACTAAGACTACTGGGCTGTGTCAAAGGGACCAAGAGCCAATTTGAAGAGGCTCTCACTGGCAACGTAGGAATCCATGAGTTTACAATAATACTTAAAAAAAAAACAAACCCAAAACTACTTGGTCTCCTTGGAAGGATGACAGCAACAAATTCATTATCTTGACAACTGAATAAAGATAAAGAAAGAATCAAGAATTTATCCTGCCTTTTCTATATCAACCATATCACTGTGTCACCAAATTGTAAAAGAGGGAGTGCATCTTTTCTAGAAGAATTCCAGCTAAAACAAGAAACAATAGGATTAGGATCTAGGCATTGAACATCATTGGTTACAAACATCACACGTACAAAAATGCAATTAGACATGAAATGCTTCCTGGTGAAAGAAACACCACCTATAGTCTTGCTAAATGGATCAAATCTTAGCATGATCAAGCTTCTGGACTTGGCTGTCAATTCACAGGAAAAACAGGAACATGTTGAACGGCACCATGAGTGTGCAATCGCCAAAACCCAGAGACTGTGAGAGACTCTGCAAGTGACATGGCCAAGGTTCCTTAACTGATACATTGTAAGGAAAGGAGAAGAAAGGGGTCAAGGGGGAACTTTCAGATAACAGATACTTACAAGAGATGGCAAATGAACAGCGGGCAAGACTAAACGGTAGTGACTAGAGAGGCAGTTTGGGTGGTGCAACTATAAAAACACACAAGAAAGTGATTACTGTGGAAGTCAGAATAACGATTCCTTTTAGGGGAAGGGGAAATTAAGATTGGGATGGAGCACCTGTAAGGCTTCTGGAGTGGCTGGAAAAATACACTTTTTTGAACACCTTGACAAGGTTATTCACCTTATACTAATTCATTAAACAATACATTTACATTGGTTTTCTGTATTTGTATTTTATTTCATAATAAAAAAGGTTAAAGATGTCTGGCTATGAACTGCAGAAATGAGTTTGAAGAGGTTTGAGGTGGTACCTGGGGTGGAGGAAGGCTGCTTTGTTTTTGTTTGCTTAAAGCTGGGGCAGATTGGAGCATGTTTAAGCACTAATGGTAAAGAACCAGTAGCACGACGGAGGAGTTGGGGACAGTACATGATCAACAGAATGAGACTCTGAAGGAGGAAGGGCACTTGGGGAAGAACATGTGGAAGGATCAGCCTTGGGCAGAAGAAGGAAACCTTCTCCTATTAAATGTTTTAGTGGGAGTGAGAAAGGAAGGTGGCAGAGGGCACAGTTGGGAGGTTTGGTGGTAAGCTGCCAGTGAGCTTCCTGTCCAGTGGCTACTGCCTCTTCTGTGAAGTAGGGGGTGAGGTCATCTCCCAGGAGTGAGAGGTGACAGAGTGTGGGGGCAAGAGTCTGAGGTTCAATAGTGGAGGACATTTGAAGCAGCCCCTCAGGAAAACGTGAGAAGTACTGGATGAGCTGGTGGCCAGGTGTTCATAGCGACTCCAAATCTGGAAGTGAGTCCATTTCTTCAGCAGGGCTCAGGCACAGGGAATTAGATAGTCAAAAGATCCAGGGTTGCCGTTTTGTTAGATGGCTGCAGTGGGACTTCAATGGGGGAGGGTTTGATCTGAGAATATTGACAAGAGAGGGATTAAGGTGGAATCTCAGGTGGTTGGGGAATGAAGCAAAGACTAGATGGAAGGAAGGGAGAGAGGGAGAAAGCCAAAGAAACCAGGGCTGATGGTGCCTGTGAGGTAGGAGAATTCATAGAGCAGGAGGAACATATTTATATAGCGATGATGAACACATGAGGCTGTGGTTAGAAACCAGGGTGATTGATTTAAGATTTCAGAGATGGTACAGATAAAGGCAAGGCCTAGGGTGTAGCGAAGGAATGATTGTTAAAGGGGAGAGGAGGTGAAAGTCACTGTTGATTACAAGCTCAAGAAAGGAGAAGCCTCCCAGTGCTGGCCAGTGTATCCTTGTAGATTTGAGGTCACCTATGCACGTTGGTTGGTGGAGATGACTGCTAGCCAGATTCTAGAGTTTTTGATGAGTGAGTGGTAGTGGGTAGTGTTGCTTGACAGGATGAGCCTCCAGAGAGCCAGGATTTGCATAAACAGAGTGAAGAAGTATGGGTCTGGAAGAGCGTGAGAAGTCAAAGAAGATGTCTACCTCACATCTGGATCTTCACCAACCTCCTCTTGAGGAGGCAGCAGGTGAAGCATTGGTTTTGAGGGTGGTGAACCATGTGCCATGACTGTTCCCAGATGACCATGGTCTTGGGATTAGACACACTTCTTAGATAGCAGGTCTAGCCAAGTGTAGTCAGCCCCTTGAACCTCTGCCAAGGAAACACTGTTTCCAGCACCTGCCTGACATCTCCTCTGTGCTTGTGCCAATGGCCAGGATTTCAGAAGTCCCTGTACAATGTTATTACATGTTTGAGGTCACCAAAAGACGAAGGAACACATAACCGTGACTTTCAAATAAACAGAAGAAGACAAAGTATTTTGGTTTTTGGCTCTATTTTGTGCCAGTGAAGTCATCTTTCAAGTGGGCTCTGGCCATGGTATACTTGGAGGCCTCTGAAGTTTGGCAGTGAGTGGGTTTTGTTGGCAGAGGGCTGGGTTTGTTCACAGATGACAACCTCCATGTACCACCACAGTCATAGGCTGGGGCAAGGCCTTGAGCTGGCAGATCCCTGCTCAGGGCTTTTCCCTTGCTGGTCTGTCTTCCTGTCTTCTCTCTCTTTTTGGGATGATACAGAGTGACTCCACTATCAACCAGAGAGGTACTTCAATGGGTGTGGCATCCAACACAGGCTCAACCTACGCTGGGTGACAGGCTCAACCTACGCTGGGTGCTTGGCAGTTCTTAAAGATTATTCACACAAATGCAAGAAGATAGAGGGCTAAGTTTCAATGCTAAAACTAAACCTTTGAATGTACACCACCTTTAAAAAGCAGGAGCCTTGGAAGGGAGATGATCATATAGATGGCTACCATCATGCCTTGTTGTGAGCTCTGCAGGTCAAAGAGAAAAGGCTAAGAAAGGGAAAAGCATAGAGACCAGAGGCATGTGTCACCAGAAGACACCTAATCATCATCTTTATTCTCCCCAGAGCTTAGAATCATTGCTCTTAGAGGGAAGGTTGCATTATGTGTGGGCTATTTAGGAGTGTATGAGTCTGATTTAATTTTAATATTTACTCTTTTAATCAGAAGAAAGCCCCCTAGAGGTTCCTGATGTGTAAGTTTTATTTAACAAAACTAAAAAGCAATCTGCCCTGTGAAAATGCTATTAATGTTTCAAGCCAAGTGACAAACTGGGAGAGACACGTGCAGCATTCATGGCAGAGTTAGTCAGCCCGATAGGCATGAGGCCTTTACAGGGCACAAAGGTGAAAGAACAACAACCCACATAGACTAATGGACAAGCAAACTGAACAGGCAATTTACAAACAAGAAGAAATAAAGTGGTCAGAAACATGTAAAAAGACATCCAACATCACTAATGATGAAATGCTAATTAAAAATGAAATATCGTTTTGCCAACTGGTGAAGGTGAACAGATTGAGTAACAAAAAGTAACAGTATTAATTAGTTAAGGTCTTGAGAAATGGTTATTAATGAGAGTATAAATTAGTACAACCTGTGTGTAAATCAGCTTGACAGCAAGTATCACAATATAAAATGCCTGTATTTTTTTTGCCCAGCAATTTTGCTTTAAAAAATTTGCCCTAAGAAGGAAACTGTTCAAGTAGAGAAGGTTGTGTGAGAATGCACTAGACCATTCGTTAATTTCTGATTAATGAAAAACTGGAAAAAAATATAAATGTTCATGACTAGGAGACTGGCTAAAATTATGGCTCATACTATAAACTATGCAATCATTAAGAAATGATAAAGTATCTTCAAATCTATTGGAGAGAAAAGATATTCATGATATGTTTTGAGTAGGGAAAAAACCTCACACCCATCTAGATTACATAATCACTCTTCTAGGTGGATCCTGCTCTGCTGTGGGCACAGCCATTGGCTCACACAGTCATCCTGGGATGGCCTGGTCCAGATGGGCAGCCAGCAAGTAGCCCTTTCAGGAAGTGCAGGGTCTCTAAAGTACGTTCTCAGAACCCCAGGGAGAGAGGGGAGGCTGTGAAGTGTTTGACTTTAATGTATCTGTAGAAGACAAAGTTCTCACCTAGGTGAGTGGGGTCAGAAAACTCTGGCCCGTGGCCTCGTTCACCTATCATGAGAGCAAGTATTAATACTAAGTATGCATCCTGTGTTTTAGCCCAGTGATTTTGGAACTGTGACTGTTTTAAAGGACCTTAAAGTCAATTACTGAAAAATCTCTCTCCTCCTGTGTACACACCCTTGTCTTAGGGCCACTAAACTCAGACAGGGATAGGAGCAGTCTCTGGCACCAGCCCACCCAGGTTCTGATGCCAGCTTTACTGCTTACTAACCATGGGGCTTTGGGTAAGTTATTTCGCCCTTCTTTACCCAGGTTTCCTCACCTGTAACACAGGAGATGAGTGTGACTCAGTCCCTTATCTTGTGGGGACTGAATGAGTTAATGTGTGCAAAGCACTAAGAATAGTGGCCCGCGTATCTTAAGTGCTGTATAATTGTTTCTATCCTTACCTTTAGCTGTTTTCTAATATCTTTTTCTTAACTGACCATAAAACGCAATCCGTTTGGACAAAGTATTCTTAAAGGAGTACTTGAATTCTTTTTCTTTAAAGTGAAAACTGATTTGTGGAATCTCTAATATTTTTCTACTTTTAAAACTCTGAACATTAAAAAGAACAAAACTTACCGGTGTTTGCTCACTTTCTTTTCTGTGGGTCTGAAGTTTATCTTACATTCTCCCTCTGTTCTCACCCAACCTCTCACCCATCCCCTGCCAGCAGCATCCGAGCAGGTGATCACTGCCTCTTATTGAAACACCCCTTCTTCACCTGGCTTCTGGGACAGCTGTCTCTTTGTCCTCCTACCGGCTGGTCCCTCTTCATCTCCTGACTTTTAGACATTGCAATGTTTCTCCTCTCCATCCACACTCATGTCCTTGGGCGTCTCACTTGGTCTCATGGCTTTCACACCATCTGGAGGTAGGATGACCCCATGTCCTGGTTTGTCTGGGACAGTCTGGTTTTTGCCTTATGGCTAGGTGTAATTAGTGCCACCTTTCAGTCTCAGAAAAAGCCCCGGTTTGAAAGCTAAATCACATGATCACCCTATTGATGGGCTGAGGGCTCCTCAAGTTTATACCTTCTCAGGACCTGCTGGGTGTCTCCACTTGAATCTCATGAGGGACAAGCCCAAAATCTACCTTTTGATGTTCTATTTCAAACATGCATTTCCTACAATTTTATAAATACTTTATTTTTCTGGTTGCTCAGGTAGAATCTTTGACTTCTCTATTGCTCTTTTCTCTATCTTTTGAGATAATCACATGATTTTCTCTTTTATTCTGTTAATATAGTGAATTTCTTTGATTTTCAAATACTGACTCAATCTTGCATTCCTAGTATAGCCCACTTTTTCATGATGAATTATACTTTTTGTATATTGATAAATTCTATTTGTTAATATTTTGTTAAAGAACTTTTCCATTTGTGTTCATGGAGAAATTTTCTTGTAATTTTTTTTCGGGCTATGGTATATCGGAGTATGGTAGACTCATTAAAGGAGCTGGGAAATGTTCCTTTCTCCGTTTTCTGAAAGAGTTTACATGTGATTAATGTTATTTTTTGCTTAACTATTTGATAGAATTCAGCAGTGAAATTATTTGAGCTTGGAGTTTTTCTTTCTGGGAATATTTTTGAAAACAAATTCAATTTCTTTGACGTATATATGGCTATTCAAATTTTCTATTTCACATTTCATCAGTTTTGGCAAGTTGTGCTTTTCAAGGAATTTGTCCATTTCATCTAAGTTGACAAACTTGTTAACATACCATTGTGCATAATTATTATGCTTTTAATGTCTGTATGATTTTTAGCAATATTCCCCCTTTCGTTTCTGATACTGGTAACTCATATTTTTTCTTTTTTAAAGTCCTTCCTGTGAGGGATTTATCAATTCTATTAATCTTTTCAAAGATCAAAATTTTGGCACTTTTCCCCTATTTTCTGTTTGATTGATTTATGTTCTTACACTAATCATTTCCATCATTCTATTTATTTTGGGTTCAATTTGCTCTTATTTCTCTAGTTTGAAGTGAAACCTTATATCACTGACCCTGTATCTTTCTTCCTTTCTAACAAGAGCATGGAAAGCTCTGAAATTTCCTCCAAGCAGTCTTTAACTGCATCACAAGTTTTGACTCATTGTGTTTTCATTTTTATTCAGTTTAAAATATTTACTAACTTCCCTTTTAAATTTTTTTGAAACTTATTTGTATTTTTTAATTTCCAAATATTTGGGGGCTTTTCTAGCTTTCACATTATCATTCATTTCTATTTTAATTTTGTTGTGGTCAACTAACACACTCCATAACATTTTAATATCTTGAAATTTATGTAGACTTGTTGTGGCCCAGTATGTGAAGCCTCCATATGCATCTGAAGAGAATAATGCAGTCTGTAGTTGTTGGGTGAAGTGTTCCGTAAGTTTCAAATTGGCCAAGGTATTTGACAGTGTCATTCAGATCTTTTGTATCGCATACTGAGTTTTTGTTTCGTAGTCCTAGCAATAACTGAGGGGGTGATAAAATCTCCACCTATGTACATATTTGACTAGTTCTCCTTTTATTTCTGTTAAGCTCTGTTTCATGTATTTTAAAGGTTTGTCATCACCCATAGTCACATTTATGCTTGCTGTAGCATTATAAACTGTCTCTTCCCTCTGCTGATATTCCTTGTCCTGAAGTCTATTTTATTGGATATGAATGTAGCTACTTCCGCTTTTTAATGATATGTTTGCATAGTTTATTTTTTCTCTACTTTTACTTTCAATCAATTTTTATATTTATGTTTCATATTATAGATGTCATATGGTTGAGGCTTACTTTTTTCCTTTCTTAATCCATGCTGATTATATCGACTTTTCGCAATCAATAGTTGGATATAGGTCTGCCATTTTGCCATTTGTTTGGAATTTGTCACCTTTTTATGTTCTACTTTATCTTCTTTCCTTCCTTCGTTTGGGCTGATGGAATATTGTTTTAGTATTTCATTTTGATTTCTCTATTGAATTTTTAGCTTTATGTTTTTCATTATTATTTTGGTGGTTGCTCTAGGGACAACAGTGTGCATCTTTAGCTTGTTACTTTATACTTAGAGTTAATAACATACACTTCACATATAATGTAGGCTGCTGGCTACAGTACAGTTCTATTTGCCCAGCTCCCATTGCAGACAGACATTAACTAACAGCTGCCTTTAAAGAACAGCATGCGGGATGCTCTCATTTGCTGGTACAACAGAGTGCGATTGGACTCCTGGTTTGGGGTAGTGACGGGGAATTCATTTGGTACACCAACCAGTTATGCCTCAATAAGTTCCTTTGCCTGTGAGGGACACCAAGTATGCCAGGCCACAAACCACAAATCAATGGGGTCACTGGAAAATGAGGGAAAGTCTACGTTAGGTATATGTGAAACGTGTAGGAAGTAAAGGCTGAGCAGTTCTGCTATGTAGTATGTAACGAGAAATCTGGATATTCATTCAAGAATGGTTTTGTCGTTTATTTTCACTTTATTTTACTTTTTTCCTTGTATTTTTAATTGACGTGTAATAACTGTACATAGTTATGTGATATAGAGTGATATTTCTATACATGTATGTGATGTATAATAAGCAAATCAGTGTAATTAGCTCATCTATCACCTCAAACATTGATCATTTCTTTGTGTTGTGAACATTCAAAATCTGTCATTTATTTTTGGTGTCATTCTTTAACTATTTATTATTTGGTAATACTTAAAAATTTTTTTTGGCAACATACTCTCTCTCTACAGCAATGAATTCAAAAACCCAAAATACATGCTTAATGCAAAATTGAGTGCTGATGTTTTGTCATTTAAGAAAGGTAATGATTAATGTGTAACTTGTGCTTGTTGATGTCACGTAATACTACTGATCACATGGAAACCAGGAAGCAAATCTGATGAACAGGCATCAGCATCTCAAAAACTTGTAGTTATGTTAAGTCTGTGCTCAAAGATAATTATGATGAATAGCTGCAGAAGATGTGTTTACATATCTTTATATGACTCAGACCAAATGGCTGTTCTTCTATATTAATTTCACTCATTTTCAATTCCAAATTTTCCTGGGCATGGATGGAAAGTGAAGTGATAGCAGTAGATGTGTTGGCTCCGTTAGCAGAAGAATAACTTCTTGAAGAGTTAGAGGAGGCCAGAGTGATATCACTGTTGTAAGATGCTTCAAGTAGAATAGCCATAAAATAATGTTAACACTGGTTCAATTTTTCATCCAGCTTATGGAATCAAAGTGCAAGCAGACCTCACTGTATCGTGCTTTGCTTTATTGTGCATTGCAGATATTGGGTTTTTTACAAATTGAAGGTTTGTTGCAACCCTGCGTCCAGCAAGTCTACAGCACCATTTTTGCCAACAGCACATGCTCAGGTCTCTGTGTCACATTTTGATAATTCCGGCAATATTTCAAACCTTTCATTATTATTATATCTGCTATGGTGACTTATGATCAATGATCTTTGATGTTACTGTTGTGATTGCTTTGGGGCACACAAACTGCACTCATATAAGATGGTGGACTTAATCAATAAATATTAGATATGTTCTGACTGCTCCATTGACTGGCTGCTCCCTCATCTCTCTCTCCTTAGGCCTCCCTATTCCCTAAGACAGAACAACCTTGAACTTAAGACTATTAATAAACCTGCAAGGATTTCTAACTGTTCAGGTGGAAGGAAGAGTCATATGTTTCTCGTGTTAAATCAAAAAACTAGAAAAGATGATACGTTTAGTGAGGAAGGCATGCCAAAGGCAAGATAGGCTGAAAACTAGACCTCTTGTGTCAAATAGTTAGCCAAGTTGTGAATGCAAGGGAAGAGTCCTTGAAGGAAACTAAAAGTGCTACTCCAGTGAACACATGAATGATAAGAAAGTGAAACAGCCTTATTGCTGGTCAGCAGATCAAACCAGCAACCACATTCCCCTAAGCCAAAGCCTAATGCAAAGAAGGGCCCTAACTCTCTTCCATTCTGTGAAGGTTAAGAGAGGTGAGGATGCTGTAGAAAAAAAGTTGGAAGCTAGCAGAGGTTGGTTCCTTAGGTTTAAGGAAAGAAATCATCCTTATAACATAAAAATGCAAGGTGAAGCAGCAAGTGCTGATGTAGAAGCTGTAGCAAGTTATCCAGAAGATCTAGCTAAGATAATTCATGAAAGTGGCTACACTAAACAACAGATTTTTCATGTAAACAAAACAGCTTTATATTGGAGAAGCCAACGCCTGGTTTCAAAGCTTCAAAGGACAGGCTAACTCTCTTATTAAGGACTAATGCATCTGCTAACTTTAATTTGAAGCCAATACTTCAAATTTATCATTCTCAAAATCCTAGAGCTCTTAAGAATTATGCTAAATCTACTCTGCCTGTCTCTATAAATGGAACAAAAAAGCCTGGATGACAGCCTATCTTTTTATAACATGGTTTACTGAATATTTTAAGCCTACTATTGAGACCTACTACCCAGGAAAAAAAAAAGATTCCTCTCGAAATATACTACTTATTGACAACATACCTAGTCACCTGAGAGCTCTGATGGGGATGCACAAGGTGATTAATGTTGTTTTCATTTCTGCTAATACAACATCCCATTTTGCAGCCTGTGGATCAAGGAGTAATTTTGACTTTCAAGTCCTAATATTGAAGAAAAACACTTGGTAAGGCTACAGCTGCCCTAGGTAGTGATTTCTCTAAATGGATCTGGGCTAGGTACACTGACAACTTTCTGGAAGGTATTCACCATTCTAGATGCCATTAAGAACATTTGTGATTCATGGGAGGAGGTCAAAATATCAACATTAACAGGAGTTTGGAAGAAGTTGATTCCAACCCTCACGAATGACTTTGAAGAATTCAAGACTTCTATGGAGGAAGTACCTGAAGATGTGATGGAAATAGCAAGAGAACTAGAATTAGAAGTGGAGCCTGAAGATGTGACTGAATTGCTGCAGTCTCATGATCAAACTTGAACGGATGAGGAGTTGCTTCTTACGGATGAGCAAAGATAAAGGTTTCTTGAGAGGGAGTCTACTCCTGGTGAAGGTGCTGCGAACATTGTTGAAATGACAACAAAGGACTTAGAATATTTTATAAACTTTGTTAATGAAGCAGTGGCAGGGTTTGAGAGGATTGACTCCAATTTTGAAAGAAGTTCTACTGTGGGTAAAATGCTATCACACAGTATCACACGCTACAGAGAAACCTTTCATGAAAGGAAGAGTCAATTGATGAGGCAAACTTCACTGTTGTCTTATTTTAAGAAATTGCCACAGCCAGCCCAGCCTCAAACAACCACAACCCCATTCAGTCATCAACTATCAACATGGAATTAAAAAGATTATGACTCACTGAAGAGGCAGATGATCATCAGCATTTTTAGCAATATTTTAAAATTAAAGTAGGTGCGTTGTTTCTCTTTAGACACGATGCTTTGCACATTTAATAGACTGCAGTAGAGTGTAAACATGGCTCTTACATGTCCTGGGAAACCAAACAATTCATGTGAGTCAATGTGTTGTGATATTCACTTTCATGCAGTGGTCTAGAACTGCACTTGCAATATTTCCGAGGTGCCCCTGTAATGCTTTTGTGAATTCATTCTGTCGAAGCGAAACAGCTGAAGTGAATGGAATTGTAACTTGTTAAGAAGTTAAACACTGAAGATTTTTTTTTCAGTGATCATAAATACACAAATTTTGGTAGAACATAGTGTTATAGAACAAATAGTGTCTTACTAAATGAAGACATTTATAGACTAGGAATGTACTTGGAGTTGGTTGGTTGCACACATACTTAATAACTGTTTCCAAATGAGCTGTTGGAAAATTGAACTGTAAAAATTTTGTGACAAAACTGATTTTGAGTATAGAATACTTCAATATGGCAATATATACTTTCTCTCTTTTCTGCCTGTCATCAATCAGATTTTAGGAATTTTTAAACTTTTGAAGAAATGCTTTGTGAATCAGCTTTTGTCCTAAAATGTTGTTGAGTTTTATGTGAACAAATCCTCTAAAAATTTTGGTTCATTTTGTTCAAAACTAACTAGAGACATTTAATCAAAATTAAGTGAATGGCTCACTCTAAGACACAAGCTTTTGAATCTTTTAGCGAATTGCAATTATTGAAAACAAAGCCTGCAAGCAGGGAGACACTGAGATTTAGCTCTAAAAAAGCAAGAGGGGAGCTGAAAAAAAATTAAGTAATGACAGCTGAAATGGTATACAACACTTCATATTCACATTTTATGAGTGCTCTTGAATATCTTGATTTACAGGAAGAATCTTGTGACAATGCTCATATGACAGCTAAGTAAATTTATGTTCCACAATGAAATGGAATGAAGTCGAGTAGGCCTATGATTTAGAGCATCTAAGATTGGTGAACCATTCAAAAAATCATAGAGACAACTTATTTGACATGTTTTGTCAAGGAAAATTGGTATGAGGCAAAGGGAAGTGTCTGTGAAAATATTTGAAGTGAGATATTTACTCTTTTCAATATAAAAAATAATTAAAATTGACAATTTCCAGGTTGAGTGCGGTGGCTCACGCCTGTAATCCTAGCACTCTGGGAGGCCGAGGTGGGCGGCTTGGTCAAGATCAGGAGTTCGAAACCAGCCTGAGCAAGAGTGAGACTCCATCTCTACTAAAAATAGAAAGAAATTAATTGGCCAACTAAAAATATATAGAAAAAAATTAGCCAGGCATGGTAGCGCATGCCTGTAGTCCCAGCTACTCGGGAGGTTGAGGCAGAAGGATCGCTTGAACCCAGGGGTTTGAGGTTGCTGTGAGCTAGGCTGATGCCATGGCACTCTAGTCTGGGCAACAGAGTGAGACTCTGTCTCAAAAAAAAAAAATAAATAAAAAATAATATTGACAATTTCCTCAATTTAACTAAATTTTCTCCAGGCTTACCAGATATCTCAGCACCAGAAAGCAGAACATTTTCTCAAACGACAAATTGTACTCTACAAAGAAGGGTTGAT
>CAUYRT010053372.1:0-10483 GCA_963574885.1 Lepilemur ruficaudatus
AGTAAAAGAGCTATTATTTTTGTTGATCTTTTTTTTGTTATTTCCTAATACAGTTTTTACATTTTTTTTTTTGTGATTTAGATGCAGGTTAAAAAAAAAAAAAAAAAAAAAAAAAAAAAAAAAAAATTAACAGCTTGAAGAGTGCTAATTAGAAGCAATTATAATTTCATTGACCTGCCATGGCTTACTCTGTCCTGGTTTTAAAAAAAATGATTTTGCTTTATGCACGTGTCTGGCTTTATGAACATGTCTGATTGGGAAAGTTTAATATTCAACAAATGTACATGAAGTAATCAATTAACTAAAGCAGTCTAAAGATAACAATGACCTATGAAATTCCTTTTGTTATTTTTTAATTATTATGATTATTTTAAAAAATACATTCAGACTTCAAAAGGACAACTTAGTTTATTGAGCTAGTGATTATTTAACTGGTAAGTAGATTGGTTTCATGTCAATAAACAGAAGAAAGTTTCTGTATAGTTGATTCATCATGAAATCTTAGCAATGACTATGCTAGCAATGAAGAAGAAAGTTCCCACAAATCAATTTAGTTCTTGAGGAAAGCAATTCAATCTTAATGTAACCTACTCTAGTTAACAAAAGGTATTTTGTGAGCTTTGGTTAGAAATGTAATACAGTAACCTAGAATTACCTTACATCTAAGTTTAGCAACTACCATTTTCACGCCGTGCTGTACATAGCTTAAAAAGTTGTCTACTCCCATCTAGTGGTCCTATAGTTAAACATCCTTTCAAAAATTAGCAGTGTGAATGTTCTGTATTAACGCAAATGGAACTGCTGTTTTATTGTCAGAATTAAATAATTAATGCAGTTAACAACATCTGCATAGATTAAGTAATTCAGGCTCATGGGTTTTGTTGATAGCAGTAATTTTAAAAGCAGCGTAAAATGGTTTTAGTCTGATTTATGAAGCATGGCTCATGCTGCCAGAGCCGCATGAAGCTCATTGACTGAAAAACTCCCAGGATCACTCAAGAGAATTGCCATAGTTCTATAGTCAACAATTTCTTATGAATATTTTATAAAAATGTCTATGTATAAAGAGAAGGAAAGTTCAAGCAATGAGGTCCTCTGTGTACAGCTGAACTCAAGAATATAAAAATAGATGATTGATCTCTTCAAATCCTTGTTAAAAAATTGTCAGTTCAGTTTTCAAAATAAGACACATTCAAAATTTTTTATAATGTAATCCTTATTTTTGTACCAAAATTCAGATGAGAAGAGCATTTATTGTATTAATGTCACCTGATTTAAAGAACGAAAAAGTAAAAACTGAAAAGAAAAAAGAAATTGCATTTTACATTTTAGCAAAAGGAAATTTTTTGTGATTTTTTGTTTTTGAATCTTACACTAATATAGCAGCATGTGGCTTGGTGTGGGTATAATATAGTATTTTCACACATGATGGATTAATTTGGACCTGGTACAATGGGGAAATACAGCTCCATTTCAATAAACAGGATCACATTTTTGTAGTATCAATGTAATTTCTACATGATAGCCACTTACTCTTTTCCAATGAGTAAAGATGTGATGACTGTGAGCTAATTATCCAGCAGAGCAGATTTACTTATTTTACTCGCTAAAACATATTGTTGTCTCTATACAAATACTGTACTGGGTGTTCTGCAAAAATGTCCTATTTGTTTCACTACTTGGAGACATAAGAGAAACAGGCATCATCACAACTCCAGACAAAGGAATAGTTGAGTCATAAAATAGTTCCTCAATTCTGAGGAAAGAACCCACAGTGGTTGGGAAAGCTTCCTGGGAGTGGTAGGGTTTGATCTGAAGCTTAAAGAATGAGTGTGATTTGCGTTAGAAGCTAGAGGATAATGCCTTCGACAGTAACAAAGATGAAAAGTTTAGAATAAATTAGATATGTCTGAGGGAGAGCTAGCGATTATTCTCTCAAGAATGCAGAGGGTTCATACCAGGCAGCAGAGGAAGAAACAGTTAAAAAGTAGTTTGGGCCAGACTAGGAAGTATCCTGAATGCCTTGTCACACAAGAAAGCTGAATGAGCAGGTATTGGATTAGTGAGTTTTCCTTAGAGGTGTAAAACTTAATATAAGAAAAATGTAATGTACACATCCTTGCAAGATGATTAGAAACATATCAGCAATATGTTTACTCACATAAAAATCATGAGATTTGTGCCAGTGGTTAATTGATCAGCATGAATTGAAAACTTATATTATGGCATTTACTTATTGATTTATTCATATAAGCATCAAATATTTTTGGCATATATTATGTGAATAATAGGAACTATGAGTATTTACATAGGGCTTACATTTTATGCTATTTAAGAATATTTCTTGTGTTAGGAACTAATGGATATTAGTGGCAACATGCAATGATTTTGCTTTTCCTCACTGAAAACCACAATGTAAAATAAATACTTAAATAAGTATTCTATTAATAAAAGTTTCAAGACTGACTACAAAGCCTAATGTACATCTGTTATATATAATTTATTGAAAAATATTTTTCTTTACCTTGTATTTTGTTGCTTACTTGTTAAATAAGACCACCAACAAAAGGTAGAATAGTTGTAATAAATTAAGATAATAAATAGGAAGAACAAAGAGTGTAAATCATTTGGAAAGCAACTAAATTATCTCACAATGTTGTTAAGTAGTACCATCCAGTGACACCTAGCAAGAATGAATAATAAATCAAGCTTTTCTTTTCTTGAAATAGTACAGAACTATTTGTTTCTCTTCCTGTTTCAGACTGTTCCTCCATTGCCACACTTATATATACACATACATATGTCACAGATCACAATACATAGGTAATAAATAGATAAACGGTAGCTGCAGAAAGATTAAAATTGTTATGTATATAAATATCACTGAACTATATATGTAAATATATAAAATATGAGTAAGATATAATTTTAACTTGTTATATATTCTCTGAAAATCAGAACTATTTTAATTCCAATGTCTAAAATATTATAGCATTTTTAGCCTTTTATCCTCATGAGTAGATATACAATAGATTTATACTTGTAGTGAAAAATATTTCTTTGTAATTATTTAGGCAAATAAATATTTAGGCAAATAAACACAGTCATTATAGTTAAAGATACTATTCCAGACAAAGCTAAAGTTTTGAAATGGAGAATATTCCAATCATACATATATGTTAATTGTTTTATTTCACAAGTCTAATTTCACATGCTGAAATAGTCTACATTCCAGACAGATATTGGAAATAAAAAAATAACTTAGCACTTGAAACAAATCTCTTTCACAAACATATTTTCTAAAAAAAAATACTAAATGAGTTTCTTCAAGGTAATATTTTAAATTGTTTTTGGCTGAGAGATCTTACTAAGCTCCTAAGAAGTATGTTTTCTTTTGCTGATCGGTTGAAAGGTACAGGATGATTCAATGACTTTGATGTGCTTTTATCAAGCTACATCAAGCCTAAAATCAACTCCATCAAATGAAAATATATATTTTTTTATTATTTTGTTTTCTTAGGATAAAAAGTAAGCATATGACTTTGGGTTAAGAAAAAAACAAAGCAAAACCCAAACAGGAAAGTTTGCCTGCAATAGACAGGTGAGTCAGAGGAGTGAGGTCCTGCATAGTGACTCATTCCAAGTGGCATTTTATTTAGCCGTTTTATTTTAAAACTCATGCCCCCCTTCCTTTTTTTTTTTTTAATATTGTAGCAAAGAACAAAGGCGATCAAGAGGAAAAGCAATACAGTCATTAAGTAGTAATTGGTAGAAGAGGCTTTGGGGTTAAAATTAATAAAACCAGCATGATGTACATTAAGAATGTATAAATATTTAAGGAACTACAGTCTGCTTGGAGATGGAAACCGATTAGCAAAACTACTTATCTGGAGATGCAAATGTTTCAGGTAGATAAAATAAACAGAGACTCCTTGTTGGAAATGTGATCAGTTTTCATTCTGGGAGTGCTTTATTTCTTTAAAATTTCAATCGTCAAAATAAAGCACTTTTGATGTTTTGTGTAAGAGGTTGCATCTAACGCAATGCAGGAAATGGAATAGCAAATAAAATCATTGCAGATGTTTTTATTTTCTTGTCAGGTCATGTATTATAGATGTAATTCTGGCCTTTCACACTGAAATTAAAGGGAAACTAGGATACAAGAAACTGAAGACTCATCCTTCAGGATTTTCTTCGCTGGTAATATTGATATATAAAAGCTTGTCTACAGGAAGGGGAGTATTTAAAGGTAAAATAGTTACAATTCATTTATAGCGTTTCAAATAATATAGAGTTAATATAGTTTAAAATAATTAACAAATAATTAAAGACTTTAATGAAAATAGTTCTAAATGACTGCTATTTACTCCATTTTCTTTCTCTTACGAAATCTATAGAAATTTGATTGATATCAATTTCAGTAATTAATATTTAACATTTAGATGAATATTTAAAATATAGAATTCTTAACTGAGTGTTGGTAAATATATGCATGCTTATATTTATTTAGATGAAACATCTAATAATTTACTGATATTTCTTAATTTTTATTTGAATCCTTTTATATCACACAGTTTTGAACTTGGCAATGTTAGAATTAATATTATATTGTAGATTATATTCACATAACATCAAAATTCCCACATATGTAGGGATATTTTTTCCAATTATCTTGGCAAAACTAAATGTTCGATATGGAAATGTTCTGTTGGTTCAGTAATTATGTCATTATTTCAACAAAATTAGTTAGCATCAGGTGTACAGTAAATCATGAGTTATCTGTCTGTATGAGAATTCCTTAATAAAGATCTCTATTTTTATGTTCAATTCCTATGAAAACATTGTTTTTGCCAGTAGAATGCATCTATACAGAATAAACAGCTATATCAAAACCAGTACATTCAATTCCTATTTGCAATTTTAAATTTGTGTTTGTAGAAACATCAGATAAATGTTTTAAACAGAGGAAAGAATGATAGAACAGCCAATAATTGTCAGTGAATAAATCACAGCTTTCCTTTCCATTGACAGAGCACTGGGGAGAAGGGCTCATAGACCGGGGTTGCAGTCAGAAGACTTTCTCTCTGATTGATATTAGGCACTGTGTGGGTCGGGAAACAAGCTAAGACAATGATCCATCAAGAATACTTGTCCCAAATATGTCAAATATTTAAGTTTTGTTTTTATTGTTCATGTTTTCCATATCTTCTCCCTGGCCTACTTTTCTTACTTTTAAAAAAATCTATCATTCTGTAGCCTTAATATTTAGCTCTTGGCAATACTCAATCTTAGACTATTTTCGTATCATTTTCTGGTTTTTGAATACTACATTCAAAATCCTTGTAGTTAATACAAATAGAGGATTTTGAATTTCTTTTTCAAATAAATCATTTTGTTGCTTTTAAAGGAGAAATTTATATCAAGAATTATTAAAGCATTTTAGATTCTCTAAATTCTGCTTCAAAGTATCATAATATATATTCTGACAAATAAATATGTAGATGTAAGAATATACTACTTTTGTGTACATCCAGACTGAGAAATATTTCAATTTAAGAGTAATCATTTGCATTTTCCCTTTATACTTTTGCTTGTAAGTACAGCAGTACATCTTTGCTGACCATAAAGGCATTTGCTGACCCACCCACTATTTTGCAAAACACAGAAAATATTCATTAGATCATATAAACATAATAGTCTATATTAAATGTGTAATAGATGTTAAAAAGACAATCTTTGTTAATTCACACTGAATTTAGGAAACGAAATTGTATCTCTCAATACCTAGTAAATAGTAGGGAAATACATTTAATTCTATATTTTACACTCTTGAACATCTCTAACCTCCTAAAATAAATACTTTCCACCAAGTGGGATGAAGTGAGTGAGGGTCTTTCTTGTGTTACAGTAACATATAAAACTCTTGTGTAAGTTGCAGTTCTCTCTCACCTTTCAGTGAAAACACTGGCTATGAAAGACTCCTTGCACATATGATAGAAGTAGGAAATCCTTCCATAACTTTCTCACTGACATACTTACTTACCTCTTGTCTCTATTAATTTACACCACCTCAATTTCCCCATGCCAGACACTTTCAAAACTTCTAAAATGTATAAATGGCAGAATTATAAGGTTCGAAAGCAAGAACTTGATAAATAGGACTAATGCATCACTTGGAGCAGCCTTCTGTCTCTGAGGCAAAGAAAGTGAGCTGATTATCTAGCTAATTCATTCAAAAATTTAATTTATGTGAAGTGAATAATTTATTTTTCATTCCTTAATACTTGGAAGAATTTTTGCCTTTATGCTGGTAGAGAAAGATATTAAAATATAATTCAGTTACCACAGGAAAACAATCGAAAGTTACGTATGTTGTCTACCATCACCACATTTTGCATTGCAGCACAATTATCACTTCCGTAATGATAAAAATTACAACTGAGATTCATTGAACATTCATCATGTGACAATTACAAAAACAGAAACTAATTCTCCTAACCCAATATGTTCTACATTTAGAGAGGTAATAATAATAAAATATTTCATAAATCTATCATTTTAGTTACTTTGTTTTAATGCCTCAAATTAAGAGTCACAAGGAAAAAGTACTGTCATTTTGTGGTGTACTTAAATTAGCATGTCATGGATAATTTTTAAATATATGTGCCAAAAACATAGCATTAATTGGTGTCTCTCTAGTTAAGGATTTCTTGATTTGCTATAATGGAGTTGCAACAATTTCACTGATATTTTCAATATCAGAAAAAATTATAATTGTCTACCACTTCAAGTTTTCACTGGGATCATGTAAGCTCTGAGAGACCAAGAGGAATAAACACATGTACAAAATAATTTCTGCACCTTTCTCCAGCTGTATAGTGCAGGTCAAGAATGACTAAAGGAGGCTAGGAATTTTTGAGATGAAAACTTGACCTATGAACAGCTGGGCCAAGGAGGCAACAAAATATCATATCACAGATTCTTTTTGCAACATAAAATACACTTAGGCCAGAAAACTGCAATGACCATAAATAGGACAGCCACAGAACAAAAATAGGATATGGAACTCAAGATGAGAAAGAATATTAATGTGATTTTTTTAATGAATAGTTTATAACTTTTGTAGGACAAAGTTAATAGTTTTTCTCTAAAATTTGTAAATCAGTATAAAGTGGCTTAATCACATTTGATTATATTTAATATAATTAAATTACATTTACAGAATTAAAATAATAAAATAAGAAAAGTTCAAAATAATATCAGTGTAAACTTAGGAAAGTAAATCAGATAAATAGAGAAGGGGAAATTATGTTACCTCACCTTTTAGTATTTTATAATGGAAAGTCTACTGATACTATGAAATCTTGTTTAAAAAGACTACATATTTTAAAATATATAAAGTACCTTAAGCTAAACAATAGAAAATCTAGTATAGAATCTAAATTTGATTAAAGCTTCAGACTATACAATGTGAGCTACAAAATCTGGTATTAGGTAAGAAAAGTTTTTCTTTCTCTTGACAAGAACAAAGAACAAATCACTGGACACTAGATATTTCTGACACATTTGAGAGAATTATCTACCAGACAGTATATCAACAGAGATGACTCAAGTGGTAAAGGATTATAGAATTTAGGTCAAGGTGGGAATGACTGAGAAAATTCAAGGAACAAGGAAGTCATTTTAGCAGACATTTCCTCTTTCATCTCATCTGAGAAGAGTGAAGTCTGAAGCCATTTTTAGAAGTAAAGTTTCTTTACATTATCATATCCAGTTGAAAAAGAAAAATGACAAATGTATGCACACGTGTGTGTGTGTGTGTATGTCTGCCATGGCGTTTGGAAGTGTAGCGGCTTCCAATCACAGGTGGCCTCTACTGTTAATGATGAAGTGGCAGGAGTTGTTTGCAGCAGCCTTGAGGGCACTGGAGAAAGAAAAATAATAAGCCTCTGAGAGTCTGTATCTCTTTAACAGTATTTGAATTTAATATAATAGAGAAAGAAGTTAAAGTCAGAGACAGAAACAGGTAACATTATACAGAGATAGACTAAGACACACAAATCTACTTCTTTAGTGGTGTATTTTGATAAAAAAAAGTTGCATCTAAAAATTATTAAGCATAGAATCTATAAAAATAATTATAATAGCTGCCAGTTTGACCACCACCTTACTATGTTATACTGGTTCCTATGAATGAATGCAATTGTCAGTAGGATTTCACAGTTGTCTTCAATGTCATGTCATGGAAGAATAGTGGTCAGAAAACATTTCTATCACATTTTTCACTGACACACCAGCAGTAATGTCAGACTATGCAAACAGGCAGATGTTGTATGAATTCTGACACTGTCTCTTAATGAGCACGGGCAGGTTTCAGAGTTCTGAGTTTCAGTTTCCTCATCTGTAAATCAGACAACTCAGACATCATTTCCTCATGTACTACAAATGACATAACGTATTAAAACTGTCTTGTGCCATCCATGGAATATGGTAAGCAAGTTGCCAATAATAGTAGAGAAAGAGGACTAGGAGAAGAAAAAAGAAGACTGGAATGATAGCGTTAATAATAATGAATAACTCCCCTGCCCCCCACCACACACATACTTTTTTATACACACCATAATTTTAACTTGCTATTTCCCAAAACCATCTCTAAATACAAAGACTCTTCGAGCCATTTTACACTTCTGTGATCTAAACTAGCTACCCACTTGGGCAAAGCCTATCTCTGCTTTGAGGGGGACATAATTATCATACCTAACTGCTGGAGTTAAGAGGATTGACTTACTAAACACAAGGAAAATGCTTAGAACAGGGCCCGGCACAATAAGTGCTGCATAAATGTTACCTATTGTTACTTTTTGTAATATTTTCTCCTCCCAGAAATAACCATTCATTTTAAAGACACAAATTCCTAGCTACTGTAAGATGAAAAGGAAAAAAGGAGGGCAGGAAAAAAAAGAAAAAGAAAATAAATAGACGTGATTTGAAAAACAGTGTTCACATTTCAAATTTGCTTTTCTTTCTAATTTTGGGTCTAGATTTGCTATTCCTAACCTGTACCAAATTATTTAAATAAAATAATAATTTCATTAGTAACACTTACTGAGTTCTTATGTCTAGGCATTTTGCTGAGTACACTACTTGATTTATAGGATTTAATCCTCCCAACATTACATAGAAGTAGGTACAGTGATTCTCTCAATATTGCAGAAGAAGAAATTGAAGCTCAGAGTTAGGCAATTTGTCCAAGGTCATAAAGCTAGTGAGTTAGCGGAGCTGAGATCCAAAGATAGTTTCAATTAAACACTCCTCAGTTTAAGTATATATGCTCTCATTTAAACAATATCCAAAGATCTCCAGTTTCCTGGAAATGAAGAATAATCAAATATCCAATGTTCAGGTAGAGACAATTTAGGAATTTTCTTTTTCTGATGTCATCTGACTTGCTTGTTCTTATATTCATAAGCCAACTATATAATTGGTTGTTAGCCAGTCAGAAGGCTGAATCTATCTAAAAAAAATGATTTGGATTCCTACTGACAGAGGTTATAAAATGTCCACTGTTTCTCTGGATCCCTACCTCTCACTTCTCACAAAAATACACTCAAGATGGTTAACAGACCTAAACATAGTATAAGAAGACAGAATAACGGCCAGAAAACATATAAAAAAATGTTCAACATCTCTAATCAGTAGAGAAATGCAAATCAAAACCACAATGAGATATCACCTAACCCCAGTGAGATTGGCCTCTATCAAAAAATCCCAAAACAACAAATGCTGGCGAAGATGTGGAGAGACAGAAACACTCTTACACTGCTGGTGGGACTGCAAATTAGTGCAACCTTTGTGGAAAAGAATTTGGAGATGCCTCAAAGAGCTAAAAATAGAATTACCATTTGATCCAGCAATAGCATTATTAGGCATCTACCCAAAAGAACATAAGACATTCTGTTATAAAGGCATCTGCAACCGAATGTTTATGGCAGCACAATTCACTATTGCTAGGCTGTGGAAACAACCCAAGTGCCTGTCAATTCATGAGTGGATTATTAAAATTTGGTATATGT
Organism: Lepilemur ruficaudatus; assembly: GCA_963574885.1. Lineage (NCBI taxonomy): Eukaryota > Metazoa > Chordata > Mammalia > Primates > Lepilemuridae > Lepilemur > Lepilemur ruficaudatus. The sequence continues at coordinate 10,074 of CAUYRT010053372.1, forward strand.
TTACAATGGAATACTACTCAATTTTAAGAAACGACAGTGAGTTAGCACCGCTTATATTATCCTGGACTAAGCTTAAGCCCATTATTCAAAGTGAGGTGACACAAGACAGGAAGAATGGGCCCCACGTGTACTCACCATCAAATTGGTACTGACTGATTAACACGATGGTGCTCAAATGGTGGTGGTGTTCACTAGGGATTTGGGGGTTGGGGTGTAGACCCACATCTGAGGGATGTGGTGAGCACTGTGGAGGGGAGGGGCATACTTGAAATGTAGTTGGGGAAGAGTATTAGGATTCTCAATAGGGGGAAGAAAATCCTCTAAAACTGATTTATGTGAATAGCTGTACCACTTGTATCATTTAATTGTACACTTCAAATTGAGTAAAGGCATGATATGTAAAGTATACT
>CAUYRT010053373.1:0-10786 GCA_963574885.1 Lepilemur ruficaudatus
GCATGCCTGTAGTCCCAGCTACTCGGGAGACTGAGGCAGAAGAATTGCTTGAGCCCAGGAGTTTGAGGTTGCTGTGAGCTAGGCTAACGCCACGGCACTCTACAGCCTGGGCAACAGAGCGAGACTCTGTCTCAAAAAAAAAAAAAAAATTTTTTAAGTACAAAGAGACAATATGTGATAATAAATTTTTGTGTAAATAGCTGCTACAGCATTCTGTTTAGCCAATTTATATACATTCACATAAATACCTAGATAATATATAGGTGTAACACTTATCATCAAATAAGAAACTATTAGCATAGTGTTTCTATAAGTGATTATGTATCAAAACATAATCCATGGTGCTGTGTTCATCCTATAGACAAATGAGATTTCATTTAACATAATTTTGATGTGACTCTTCAATTAAAGAGTAAAGCAGCTTATATACTGGTTTGTACTCATTCATATATTGCTTTGTTTATGTTCTTAAACCACTGAATCAGGAAAGGATATTCTCTTTATCCATCGGAAACTTTCCAAAAGATATTCATTCCCTACTCCGAGAATTCAAAATGTTCACAGATTTTCAAAATGGTCAAAAATGGCAGGTAATTAAATTATTATCAATATATAAGCAATGACATATGGACAAATGGTTAAAACCACCATAAGTTATAGATGAACTCACTTTTTCAAAACTGTGAATTCTGTTTCCAACAAGCAGAACTGAAATGCACAGGAAGAGATTCTAACATGCAACTTGGCTCTAAAACTAAAATAAGTAGTATACTCTCATGTTAATAACTAAGCCAATACTTGGCTGCTGACTGCTTCTTTTAGAATTTCTCTGACAGCTAAAAAGTACGGAAGGAATAATCAAATTAGAAAAACCACCAATCTGTAACCTTTAAGAGATTACAAATCTAGGCAACAGATAACCTATGGATGCTGAAACCCTTAGGTAAAAGGTTGACAGGCAGATAAGAGTACAACACCAGAATCTGTTGATAATTCTTATCTTCACCAGTAAGTTAGACAACCAATCTTTATTTGCCTCTCCTAATGCTATGTAATAGAAAGTACACAGTCCTACTTACAAAGTATCATACCAAAAAGAAAAGAAAAATCAGAGAAATGGAAAGGAAAAGAACCTGAAACTAATATCTCTAAATCTAAATACCGGTTTATCAGAAATATGAGGTAAATAAGCATTACATGACACCAGAACAAAGCAATCAGCCAAATTCAGAATGTTAAAACCTCTATAAGGCCAAATTTTCCAGTACATGGCATGAGGGAAAACAAATTAAAGAGGAGGGAGTTGTCACAGACGAAAAGAAATTCAAGAGGCATTTTAATCAAATACACTGTGTGGATCTTATTTGAATCCCAAATTGAACACACCAATTACAAAAGAACATTTTTAGACAAGTGGGGAAATGTGAAGACGAACTGAGTATTTTAAAGTATTATTAATTTTGTTATATGAGATAATAGTATTTTTTTTAAGAGTCCTTAACTGTTAGTGATGTACACTGAATAATATATGGGTGAAATGATATGGGAATTTGCTCTAAAATACTTCAAGAAAAACTGAGGTGAAACAAGATTGGCAAAACTATCCAGGCATGGTAGTGTGCACCTGTAATCCCAGCTCCTGGAGAGGCTGAGGTGGAAGGATGGCTTTAGCCCAAGAGTTCAAGACCAGCTGAGGCAAGCAACATAGTAAGAACCTGTTTCGAGACCAAAAAAACAAACAAACAAAAAAAAAAAAACCCCAATAAATCTTGTTTTTAAAGTAGACTGGCAACACTTTGAATACAAGTTCAAACACCCTAAAGCTCAGTAATGGCCACCTGGGATTATTATTCTGTTCTCCCTACTGTTATGTATATATTTACACTTTCAAACTAAAAAGTGAAAAAAAAAGAGAGAGAGAGAGAGAGAGAGAGAGAGAGAGAGAGAGAGAGAAAAAAGAAGAAAAGTCCCCTAAGCTTTTTACCTTACATTTAATATTTCTATACACTGGGTACCAGGAAGATGTCCTGGGCATTTCTAAACCTCTATTTGTAGAATCTCTCTTAACCCTTACTTATTAATTTCAACATATTTTTCAAGGCTTATTTCAACTGCTCCTTAAAGAGTAGTTTTTGACTGCTTCAACTCATCATAATTTTATTATTCTTAAAGTGCTCATTTACTGTATTGTTAGTTTATTATTTTTCATGTAATATGGAGTTAAAGGTATGGAAGAGGGGCCAGAGATGAGGGCAGATAAGCCAGACAAGGACCAGTTCAGGAAGGACCTTGGGGATCAAGCTAAGGAATATAATCTTTTATCCTGAAAAACTACACAGAGGCACTAATGGGTGGTCTCTCCCTCAAGCAAGGTAATGATGTGATCAGAGTAGTACTCTGGCAAGACAAAGCTGAAGGCTTTAAACGAGAGTTTTGAGTAATATGGAAATAATTCTCCTAGATTCAGTAGGTTCAGGAGAAGCCCTGAACCTAATCAATGCATGTAAAAAGTGCTACCTCTGCAAGACTCCTGCCCCCATCGTCACTTACAAATAAATTTCCTCTGCTCAATCTAACTCTCCACTTTTCTGAAAAGCACTTAGCACTCTTGTCTAGTTTCAAAGTGACCCTCATGAGTGTATGGGTTCAAACTGGTAAACTTTTTATTTAGGAAAGGGATATTAAAAATGTGCAGCTTGTTATTACAATAAGTAATTCCATAATCTTATCCTTGAGTTCCTTCAACTCTCTAGTACAGTACCAACTGCCTTGGTAATTTGCTTTCATTAATTTCTTATGAGGTATAGAACACAGGGTGAATTAATCATTGTTAGATTCAGCTGATACTTAGCTGCTTTCAATGACAATGTAAAAATAAAAGACTTCCAAATATTTTGTTACAAGAAGACTTGACTCTTAGTAATCTCTGAATCTATCAATTACACTACCAGCAATAAGTTACCATTAGCTCTCTGACAACCTTCCTCTTATTCTTTTTTTTTTTTTTAATTCTAGCAGCCTTCCTTCTTATTATACAATGTGTTTTTAAAACCTTACCAAACTTGGTGTCCTTTGCAGGATATGTTCAATTATGTTCAATTATCCTCTCATCCACTTAATTTCCAGTTATTACAGGATATGCCAAACTTCTCTGAATCTTTTTCCCCATAATAGACCATTCTGAATTCTGAAACTTATTATTTGCCTGTTTATTTAAACAGAATCTTTTATTTAGCCAAACAAAGCTTGAATCGGTTTCAAGTGCCTATCTTTACTATATTACTGTAGAGCTGAAAAGTGATCTTTATATAGGCTCTAGAGTTGGAGAAAATAAAATTATATTTTAAATTCTTACTTTTAACTATATGATCTGGAAAACTGCATTCCTTCATCAGTTAAAGAATATGTGATTAAAAATTTCCTTTGTACTAGAGAATTTTATATCCCTCCGCCTTCTACATCCTGTCCTAATGTATTATATCACGGTCAGTACATCATCACTCAGGTAACAAATGTAGTATTATACATTGCAATCTCCTTTGAGTCACTATTATAATTCTGCTAGTTTCCTAATGCCTTTTAATATTTCCCAGCTTCCCAAAATAGGTACTAACCAGAACTGCTACTTTAAAGAACTTAGTATTCAATGTATTGGAATCATACCAATTTTATAAGATTTTTTACATACAAGGGACTTTTCATTCAATTCTACAGCCCCTGACATCTTTCTACAATGAAGAGGCTATAAAATATTTCTAGTTTTAGTTCTGTCTCTTCCTAACAACTGATAGAGAATTAGCTGCGATATTGGCATTAAACAATCATCTCTATAAAATAAACTTCAAGTTTAGCCATAAGAACTTCAAGCAATATGACTCATGATTCAATGCTTACTTTATGCCAAGCCCTGCACTAAGTGTTATAATACAGTGATATCAGTGATAAAATAGATAAGGTGTTTGTAGTCATGAAGCTTATGTTTTAGTAAAAATATAAAGAAACAGCGATGAAATAAAACAAGATGACTTCAGAGAAATATTTCAGATACTATTACAGATAATGAGAAGAGGAAAGCCTCACTGGAAGGTGATATTTAAATTCAGCTAGGACTCAAAATAATAATAATCCAGGCAGAGGAAACAGCAAGTACAAAGGCCCCAAGACAGGAACAAATTTGAACAAATTTAGAATGTTCAAAAGAACAAGGAAAAAAGATCAATGTGGCAGTAATAGGAGGCCAAGGCGAGAAAACTGAGAAGAGATTAGAGAAATATAGGGTCTTATGGGCCATAAGAAGATTTTAAGTGAAACAGAAAGTCACTGGAAGCTGTTTAAATGGGAGAATTATAAGATTTGGTTTATGCTTCAGAAGAATCCCATTAGCTTCTGCATAGAGAATGAATTGTTGAAGGTGAAAGAAATGTGGGGACTATTGTACTCCAGTGTATAATCAAGAGATGACAATGGCTTGGTTTAGGACAACAGCAGAAATGGATAAAAGTGTACTGATTGTAGGCTGTGCATGGTGTCTCATGCCTGTAATCCTAGCACTTTGGGAGGCCAAGGTGGGAAAATCGCTTGAGGCCAGAATTCGAGACCAGCCTAAGCAACACACCAAGACTCTGTTTCTACAGAAAAAAAAATATATTAGCTAGACATGGTATATGTCTGCAGTCCCAGCTACTCAGGAGGCTGAGGCTGGAGGATCTCTGGAGTCCAGGAGTTTGAGGTTGCAGTGAGCTATGATGATGTCACTGCACTCTAGCCCAGGCAACAGAGTAAGACCTTGTCTCAGGAAAAAAAAAAAAAAAAGTACTAATTCTAAATGTACTTTAGAGGCGGACGCAGGACTGACCAAGGAATTAAATGTAGAGGGTGAGGGGAAAGGACCAATCAAGAATGACGCCTTAGGGTTTTGGCTTAAGCAACTGGATAGAGGAGAAGCCACTTAAAGAAATAGACTAACCTAAAAACAACAACAGAAAGCAGACTTGAAGGCAGAAGAAGATAAAGAATTCCTAGTGAAGCTGTTAATTTGGATATACAAATTTAGAGCTTGGAAAGGTCAACCAGATAAAAATTTGGGGATATCCAGCATAGAGGTGGTATTCTAAAGTCAGGCAATAACTTAACAAACAAGTTCTTAAAAAGGTGAGGGGGCTGAAATTGAGTCTTAGACACTCCAATATTTAGAGCCTGGGCATAACACAAGAAGCCAGTGAAGAATGAGAAAGAGTAATCAGTTAAGTGTGGTAACTAGAAAGTCAGAGTTAAAAATTTCTAGTAGGAAGGAATGGTTATTTATATCAAATCTAAAAAATCTATATAAATTATAGAAAACTACCAATTTGTTTGACAACATGGGTAGTTATAGTGGTGTTGTGCAGCCTGATAATGAATATAAGCAACTTTTTCAAGGAGTTTTGCTATAAAGAATATAAGAGAAAAGGAATAATAAAAAGGGGCAGGAATCTTGTAAGATTATTTGTATGAATGGGAATGATCTAATAGAGAAATTGAAGATGCAAGAGAGAGAATAGCTGCAGGTAAGAGTAAAGGGTAAAGGTAAGAAGGAATGAGATCCAGAGAACTAAGTGGAGGAACTGGACTCTAATAAGTTATGTTTTTTCTGTTTTACGAGAAGAAAAACAGAATTTGAATATAAATACAAAATTTTAGATTTGAAGTTGTATCCCCAACACCTAAAATAGTAGCCGGGGGGTATGGCAAGCCCTCAATAAATACTTATTAATGAATGAATTAGAATACTAAATTAGAACTCTCTATTTCACTTAAAATCTTAACTTCTTATGGCCAAGAAGGCCCTACTTCTCTAAACTCTCCTCAGTATTCTCTTTCTTGTTACTATTACTCTCACATTGATATATTTTTCCTTGTTCTTTTGAATATTCTAAATTCGTTCCTGCCTCGGAGCCTCTGTACTTGCTCTTCCGTTTATCTAGTTGTTATATTTAAAGAAAGTCATACCACTGAAATAGTGGTACTTGCTAAGCCAATGAAATCAGAGAAAAAGGATTCTCTTCATTAGAAACAGTACCTTATCAACATTCATCTTCTAACAAAATGTAGGCAAAACTAGCACCCCTGGACCAAATCCAGCCTGCTTCCTGATTATGTAAAGTTTTATTGGAACAAGTCACGCCCATCCATTTATATACACTGTCTGCTTTCCAGCTACAACAGCGGAACTGAATAGTTCGGACAGAAATTGTATCACTGCATGTTTGAAATATTTACTCTTTGGCTCTTTACAGAAGAATTTTGTTCACCCCTGCTCTAAATTTAATTTTAAATTCCAAAATAATTTGGAAAGAAAGGATTTTCTATAATATACATGTACTTTTTAAATAATCCAAAACCAGGTTAAATTTAAAAATAAAAAAATGCATGGAGGAAGAAATGAGCTAGCTATAAAATCCAGCATTAAATGTCATATGTTGACCTCAGTTAAATTTTTAAAACTCTATCCCATTAAATAATCAAATTTTAAATGCCACAATTAGGTTTTTTCAAAAACTCAATATTTAATCCTCATTAGGCTACATAAAATTATCACGGTATTTCCTGACATTAAAAAATGAGGATTTCACACAAATTCCTACCACAGCTTCTGAAACAGAAGGTTTTTCAATTTCCTTTTCTTTTTCCTAAGAGCACAATGATTATCAAGCTCTTAAAATCCTCAGGAGTATCTATGGTAGGAATGAGGGGCTCTAAACCCCTCATTTCCGTTTCAACCAGTGCTGTTCCCTTTTTATCTGTTTCAGGTATTTTGTTTCTGCAGAAGTATTTGAAAAGCACAAACAGTAATAAATTTAACACACAACTGATATTCACACTGTTATAGTGAGAAAAAGCATGATATGGATCTAAAATAGACCAGGGATATCACCTTTATTTTGATACTTTTCAATCTGTGACTTTAGGGAAATTATTTTACCTTTCAAAGCCTTTGTTTTCGTATCTGTGAGATGAAGTAGTATTTGGCTCACAACATAAAATTTAAAGCTGTAACACATGTAATACACTTACCTGGCGCAGATGTGTTCAACAAATTGTAGTTCATTCCTTCTTCCCTTATTATTAAGTTAAACAATATGAAATTACTGATAACAGCAATTTTGACTTGTAAAAATGGCATTCATATAGTTCAACTTAATATTACAAAAATCAACTGTGCAATAAAGAGTTACCATAAGATAGAAGGGCCTCTTTGGCTGGCATTTGGGAACTTGGCTAGTACAGAGTTCCCTACACCATTAAGAAACTTTCCCCACATTGTAAGGGTGGTTTACTGTGCCTAAACTGTGTGTACAAACAATATTATTTATGTTGGATACCTGCTTTCATTCTAGGAGTCTGGAATTTTGCTACATGCTAGACAGATGGTACTAATGTGCCAGCACCCAGTGAAAACCTTGGGCACTAAGTCTCTAATGAGTTTCCCAGGTAGTGAACATTCCACATGTATTGTTACAATTCACTGCTAAAGGATTTAAATATGTCCTCTATGTGACTCAATGGGGAGAAGACTCTTGGAGTCTTGCACACGGATTCTTCTAGATTTCACCCCATGCACCTTTTCCCTTTGCTGATTTTGCTTTGGATCCTTTTGCTATAATAAATCTTAGCCACGAGTACAACTAAATGCTGAGTCTTGCGAGTCATACTAACAAATCATCAAGCATGGGGATGGTCTTGGTAACGTTTGACACATCATTTCTTAAAACATAACTATTTTTATCACAATTTTGTTTAACTACATCACATATATCCCTAACTTCTCAGAATATATTATATAAAATCAGATGGCAAGGTCAATTTAGACTGTTTTACACAATATCAAAACATGATACCCTTGGCCGGGCGCAGTGGCTCACGCCTGTAATCCTAGCACTCTGGGAGGCTGAGGCGGGCGGATTGCTCAAGGCCAGGAGTTCGAAACCAGCCTGAGCAAGAGCGAGACCCCGTCTCTACTAATAATAGAAAGAAATTAATTGGCCAATCAAATATATATAGAAAAAATTAGCGGGGCATGGTGGCGCATGCCTGTAGTCCCAGCCACTTGGGAGGCTAAGGCAGAAGGATCGCTTCAGCCCAGGAGTCTGAGGTTGCTGTGAGCCAGGCTGACACCATGGCACTCTAGCCCGGCAACAGAGTGAGACTCTGTCTCAAAAAAAAAAAAAAAAAAAAAAAAAAACCAAACATGATACCCACAAGAGTCAAATTCTATAAACCCACTTGCTCCTACACAAAATGTCCCAAATTGCCAGAGTACTGATTTTTTCTAAGTAAACACAAACTTTCAGCAATGCAAGATGGTAACACTTATCAGTAGACTTTAAAAGATCTTGCACTCCATTCGACCCAGTAATCCTAGATCACATCTATTGTAGGTAAATCATTAAAGATACACATAGAAATGATGCCAAAATGTTGTTTCCACTGCAATTTTTGGGTCAGAAAACTTCTATATTCAGTAAAGGACTGATTAAAACTTACTTTTGGTATACCCCTAGACTGGAATACCATGAAACCATTAAAACAGGACTCTGAATGTTAAAAAGAAAAAGCTATTCAAAATTTATTGTTAAAGACAAATTACAAGATAACATAGTGTGATCCCATTTTTCTTACTACTCTGTATACTTGTACTTACAGAGAAGGAAAAAGAATCTAGTAGGTTTGTAACAAAATGTCATCAGTGATTATCTCTGGATAGTTGGATTATGGATAACGTTTATTTCCTTTCAGTAATATACTTTCTGAAATGTCTATAATGACTGTGTTCTACTTAGATTTAAGAAAAGGTTAAGTGTACATATATATATTACGTAAATTTTTGGAAGGTATATCAAACAATGAAATGTAAGACAGGTAAGAAAAAAACATCTTTTTCCCATTTATGGGGGAAAAAACAACTCTAAAGGACTTTCAGCTCTCAAGTCCATTCAACGAAGAGAGTATAATATACATCTACAGAAGGTGATGTCTTTTTCTATATTATTATTCAATTCCTTCTCCTTTTTGAAAAAAAGTATGTTTTGTAAGTCAATAACTAGAGCTAAGAGCATAATTTGTTCTCATGAACAGTCCAATCTATATGGCCCACATATAGATATAGAGAACATAACATTATGTCCTCTATTATTACTCTCTACCTTACTGCCTACACTATGGAATAGTCCTATCTTTCTTTGGGAGTAAGACTCTCTCTCCCTGAAACACTATATACCATTAACTTTGCCACATAGTATAATGCAAGAAAACATTACACTTCATTAGTATCAGGTGTTAACACTGTTATACTTCACTGTAAGGAAAAGAGAGCACAAAAACCAGACTGTGAAGAAAACAGAGGGAAAGGCATTCCAGCTACATAAACTGGCGTGAACAAAGTTGAAGACCCCAAAAAAAAGCTTATTAGAAGAATAAGGATTTCAAAATAGCTTCAGTGTAAAATAAACCTACCTGCAAAATAAACCCATACATACTTAAAAAAGAGAGAAGAGTAATGAGGCTGAAAAGGTTAGTTACAACATATACAAGAAGCCTTTACATACCAGTGGAAGAAGTCTTGATTTAGACTTAAAGCCAGCAGGGATGAGTGATGAAAAAAGTGGGAAAATTAAATGACTTATGTGTTTTTAGAAAGATCATGACTTGTGTGTGTCATTGTCATTGGGTAAAAAACAGAATACAAGAATAAGAGAGCATTTTTGGTGTGAATTTTTTAGAGAAGGCAAGAAGAAAAAAAAAAAGATGATTAGTATAGTTCTAATTTTCTTGAGTTTGAACTACTCATGAGACATTTAAGTTAAGAGGCCTAGTAATGTAGAGGGCTATATGGATGGAGCTCATGAAATAGAATTAGGTTAAGGATGATCTGGAAGTCATGAGCATGTGAAAACAGTGAAAGCTATACAAGTGGATGAAATCTCCAGGACAATTTACAAAGTAAGCTAAATGCAGATCCCTAAAAAACACAAATATTTGAGAAACAGAAAAACATTTAAAATGGAGATTAAGGCATAAAAAGAAACCAGATGAAAAAGAGTCTGGTGATTCCTCAAAATGTTAAACATATAATTACCTTGTGACCCAGCACTTCCACTCCTAGCTATATATCCAAAAGAAGTGAAAACAGGGAGTCAGACATTTATACACCAATGTTCATAACAGCATTATTCACAATAGCCAGAAGATAGAAACAACCCCAATGTGAATCAACAGATAAATGGATTAACAAAATAGAGTACATCTATACGATGGTATATTATTGAGCCATAAAATGGAATGGAATTCTGATACATGCTACAACAGAGGTGAACATTGAAAACATTATGCTAAGTAAAATAAGGCAGGCACAAGAGAATAGATATTTTATGATTCCACTTACATGAGCTACCTAGAATAGGCAAATAGAGACAAGCTAGAAAAAAGGTTATGAGGTGCTAAGGATAGAGGGAAAAGGAGGAGTTGTTTAACACATTCACTGCCATACTAGAAAAAATTTTCCTTGGGGCCACAGTGTTTTATTACAAAAATAGAATAAATGGCCGGGCGCAGTGGCTCAGGCCTGTAATCCTAGCACTCTGGGAGGCAGAGGCGGGCGGATTGCTCAAGGTCAGGAGTTCAAAACCAGCCTGAGCAAGAGTGAGACCCCCCGTCTCTACTAATAATAGAAAGAAATTAATTGGCCAACTAAATATATATAGAAAAAATTAGCCGGGCATGGTGGCACATGCCTGTAGTCCCAGCTACT
>CAUYRT010053375.1:0-20082 GCA_963574885.1 Lepilemur ruficaudatus
GGAGGGGGGAGGAGGGGATGGGTATATACATACATAATGAGTGCGATGTGCACCGTCTGGGGGATGGTCAGGCTTGAGGCTCTGACTGGAGGGGGGAGGGGGGCAAGGGCAATGTACGTAACCTTAACATTTGTACCCCCATAATATGCTGAAATAAAAAAAATTAAAAAAAAAATCACTGAATGCCTACGATGTGCCAAGCACTGTGCTGGGCAGCACAAACATAACGGTAAACAAGACAAACACAGCTCCTGCACTCACAGACCTTCCAAGGCTAGGTAAGAAGACAAACATTAACAAATAATTACAACGGAATAGCTAGAAAGCAAAGGCCACAATTTGTCCCTTCCATAGCACTTGCCAAAGTCAATCTTAGTACAAACTTTATGAATCCCTCAGTTTCAAAAATACAAATACTGGCCAGGCGCGGTGGCTCACGCCTGTAATCCCAGCACTCTGGGAGGCCAAGGCGGGAGGATCGCTCAAGGTCAGGAGTTCAACACCAGTCTGAGCAAGAGTGAGACCCACTTTTGCGGGTCTTTTGCGAATAGACCCACTTCTATTCTTTCTAAAAATAGAAAGAAACTAATTGGCCAACTAAAAATATATAGAAAAATTAGGCGGGCATGCTGGCACACGCCTGTAGTCCCAGCTACTCGGGAGGCTGAGGCAGCAGGATTGCTTGAGCCTAGGAGTTTGAGGTTGCTGTGAGCTAGGCTGATGCCACGGCACTCACTCCAGCCCGGGCAACAGAGCAAGACTCTGTCTCAAAAAAAAAAAAAAAATACAAATATTGTACTCAATAAAGGACTTCGTCGAGTTTACAGATCTAGAGTGATATAAAGAATAGAAGAGAGATAACAGTCATGCCTCAAAATTGCAGGACAGTGGTGATGGGTACACAGCATTGTGAATGTACTTAATGCCACTGAATTGTACACGTAAAAATCATTCAAAAGGAGGCCAGATACAGTGGCTTATGCCACTCAACTTTAATTTTTAAGTCAGAATTGAGATATCTGTGGTGTTGGCTATTGTTTATGCTGTTAATCGTCAGTCCTCTTCAATTAGGGCATGAACAAGATGCCTTTTTTCCTTGCAAATTGATGTGGATGGTCTGTTGCTGTGGGCTTCACCTTCAACATTGTCTCTTCCCCTCTTAAAATGAATTATCCATCTGTAAACTGATGATTTCTTTGGGGCATTGTCCCCATAAACTTTTCATAAAGCATCAGTGATTTCATCATTCTTCCACCTAAGTTTCATCATAAGTTTGATGTTGTTCTTGTTTCAATTTCAGCAGAATTCATGTTGTTCTGAAAGGGGGTCTTTTCATACTGATGTCTTACCATTCTTAGTGCCTCAAACTAGATCCTGTTCAGAACATAATATTTTGGTGCAAAAAGATTTTTTAAAGCTGTGCATAGTTTTTTCATAATACACACTTTCCATGAACTTTTTGAAGACTCTTTATGCTTTTCTTTATTCCCATCCCCACCACAAGCCACAAGACACTACCTACTCCCCATGAAATGGTAGCATTTAATAAAAACAGTACTTACGCAATGTTGACTCCTTCAAAATATTCACTTATTTAATGTATAAATAAACAGAACTGCTGCCACTGAAAGATGGTTCCTAAACCATCTATATTCAAACAAATTTTATTATATTATTAACTTGCCTATTCTAGTAACCAAAAATGCACACACAGTTGCAAGCCTTTACCTGTGAAGACAGCTTTGTTAATCCTCAGCTAGGGCTAAGGCTCTGACTTTGTCTAACGCCTACCTGAAAACCTACCACAAGATAGTGTTTTAATGTATTTTTCCTGTTGTTCCGTACACAGTTTCCAGAGTTATAGAATGATCATGCTACAATGCAGGGAGGAAAGGGTTGAAGGCAACTACTTTCTATTCACTTATTATTAGGCTTAGAAAAGCTGATCAGTTTTGACAGTTCTAACTAACTCACTGACTTGCTTTCCAAAAAACTAAGGATATTTCCAGCTCAATAGAGTAATTATCCAAAGATTAGTGACCAGTGATTAATTTATCCTCTTAAGTAACCATAAATAATAGGGATTACATTGCCTTGACGTTTTCTATAACCCATTCCTGGTTGCCACCGGACACCCAAAGTCATCATGATGAATAAGAGGAAGAAGACTGATTAATTGGATTAAGCATTACTTTTATCAGATTTTTCAAAAATAGTCTCATTTTTTATTTAAGTGGCTCAATATCTGTTTCCTGTTCAAAGTTACAAAATACAGCTACCACTTATACAAAATTAATTATAATAGCACATACACAACCAGTGAACAAAGTTATAGAAAACCATGAACTCAATACCAAAAACTTACATTGCTCTTTTGTGATTCCTGACCTTTGTTATTACCAACACTCTTTTTGTATGCTGTGTTGGCATGGGATTTAGAAGACTATATAGCTTCTGCTTCCTAAACTCTAAGTGGAAAAAAAATTGCTTTAGTTGGACTTCCCTTTTCCTTCCCTTCCCCATAATTGTTAGAAATCAAATTTACTAGTCAGAAAGCGAGTACTTCAGTTCATCTCAGCAGGCACAACAACAGACAAGCTGATCAAAATACTGCCTTATACCCTTACACCTGTTTTAATATAGACCTTGTAAGTGAAGCCAAATGATATTATAAGATGAAACAGTTACTGGAAGGATAAGGATGTTCTGGCTTACAAAAAGGGACAGATACCCTCTTCTTTCACAACTGTCAATTCCCTTTCATCCACCCCCAGCTGTTACTGGTTCTTCCTCCAGGGTCACTGAACTTCCAGCACCTTCAGTTTCAGTCACAAGAGAGCAATTCAGAACCTGAGTCCTGAGAGATTACAACACAGCACGTGAGTCAACACACACACCCCAAATAGAGGCACTGTGCCAACCTGCTCAATAGCAATAGTATTTGACATATATGCAGTACTTTATGCATCTAAAAGTACTTTGATATTCTATTCTCTTGAGTCTCACTACTCACTGTGTGAAAGGAAACAAAGGCAAAATACACTTTTGTGTGGCCAAGCACCCAGTTATTATCTCAATTAGGACCAACTACATTCCTGGCCAGAAAGAACCACAAGATGACATCTCCTCCCCTGTCAAACCTCAGATGTCTAATGTGAGTGTACAAAAACAAGTCATGTTTCTCAATAAACTGTACAATATTCCACCCTAGTCCTAGATAGCAGAGAACTTAACTTCATTTATTCTAGTTTTTAGTAGCTTTCCTAGACAATTTTTTTAAAAGAGTAGAACCTACGCTTAAAACAATTAGCTGTTTTCATTATGAATTGTCAATGAAGTAGCTGGCTCATTTACTAAATTCTGTGAAGGATGATGTACAAAATAACATCATCTGCTTGTTGAACGGGTTTTCCACCATTGTTGATACTTTACATTTAAATTTGAAATACATAAATTAAAACAATTCCAAGCTATTCTCACAGTCTCTTCTGTGAGATGTTTCAAGAACATCTTGAAAATAAGACTTGAAACAAGATGTTTCAAGAACATCTTGAAAATAAGACTTACAGACTGACTTAATTACATCACAAATGAAAGAAAGAGTAACATGCCAAAAGTCTTAGAGGTCCCATCAAATTCAAGGGGAAAAAAACCCCAAAGTCTTAAGATAAAGTTTTGGAAATACTTAAAACAGTGATAGTAAGAAAATACAGGCCAGTTGTGGGTGGCTCACGCCTGTAATCCTAGCACTCTGGGAGGCTGAGACAGGAGGATCTTTTGAGCTCAGGAGTTCAAGACCAGCCTGAGCAAGAGTGAGACCCCCATCTCTAGTAAAAATAGAAAAAATTAGCTGGCAATGGTGGTGCAGGCCTCTAGTCCCAGCCACTCGGGAGGCTGAGGCAGGAGGATTGCTTGAGCCCAGGAGTTTGATGTTGCTGTGAGCTAGGCTGACGCCACGGCACTCTAGCCCAGGTGACAGAGTGAAATTCTGTCTCAAAAAAACCAAAAATAAATAAAAATAAAAATAAAAAAATACAGTCTGACCCTTAGGAAGATGCAGAACTAAATTAGAAAAATCTAAATGCTAGAGAGATGTTTTAAGGAATGAAGTTTTGTTACTTTTAAATATAATGATATCAATGGAAATGAACTAAATTACCTAGGAGCAGCCACTGGATCTGCTCAAGGCAGAATTGCTGGGTTTCTATAATAATAATATCTAACATTATGATATGCTCCTCTTAGAGACATATTCTTTTTCCAAAGCCCCACCTCTGGCCTCAGCTTCACTCTGAGACTCCTAGTTTGCATTTCCAGTTATCTGCCTGCCATCACTCCTAATGTCCTGCTGACCTTTAATACTCTACATATCTAAAATGTGAGCCAGCCTTTCCCTGGCAACTCCTCCTCCTCATGCCCTGTTCCTGTCACTGGTAACATCTGGCACTATGGACATAATTTGTAGGGGCCAGTATAAAATGAAAAATGTATGTGGGGCTCCCTGATCAAAAAAATTAATAAGACACAGGCTCCAAGCCTGGGCAATAGTGAGACCCTGTCTCTATTTAAAATTTAAATAAAATTTAAAAAATTAGCCTGGCTTGGTGGCACTTGCCTGTAGTCCCAGACACTTGGGGGGCTGAGGCAGGAAGATTGCTTGAGCTGGAGGCTGCAGTGAGCTATGATGACGCCACTATACTCTAGCCTGGGCAACACGGCAAGACCCTGTCTCAAAAAAAAAAAAAAAAACCACAGGCTCCAGACGGCATTATCTGTTATCTGTTTCAATGTTCTTCATCACTGTCCACACCCATCATTTGCCAGAATTCCTGCAGTCTATCCTTTGAAATGTCTCATATCTGTCCTTTCGTTCCCATTTCCACTGCTACTCCTCAAATCTCACCCAGCTTTCTGTCAGGGGCTTTGTAATTCGTATCCCTCCTATTTTTTTCCTCTGCACCACAGTAATTGTTACATGACAGGATTACTGGCTAAATAAAACAAAATAATATAAAATACACAGTAAAACACAGTAGAAACATTCAGTATTAGAACTGCCTCCTAGTCCTTGCCCAGGCCTGTACCCTCACCTGGAATACCCTTTTCTGTTAAATATGCTGAGGAAAGTCTACAAATCCCTTAAGGCCTAACTCAAAACCTACCCGGATGGACCTCTCCCTAATCAGCTCAGTCAGAAGTTACTTTACCTTCCTCTAAAATCCTGGATCTTGTTTGCACTGCATTTAGCATGTATAGCATATTGCCTCAGAGTTATGTACATACATATCGTTTTGTCTCATAACCTCTCAAAAGCATGGAATAAGTCAAATTCATTTCTGTTTCTCACATGGCCCTTAGTACATATTTCGTACTTGACAAATTAAATGATTTCTATATCTTCTGTTAAAAATAAATAAAAGCAAAAAAACTAAAGACACACACACACCTCAAAAAATTAATTAACAAATAAAAGATATTTTCAACAGAATTAGCCTGAGTCCAGAGTAAGCTGAGGCAAGGTGATAGCACTGAAAGAGAATGAGACATGGCTGCTTTTACAGACTTGATACTCTGATGAGACGTCACATGGACGAATCACAAAATCCTCATGGCCAAGTCTCCACATGGTTAATTCTCAACTTACCCCCAACCCCAAGAAAGACCTTGATCAACACCTGGGCTGAGAGAGCAGAGTAAAGGGAACAAGGGAATGCCCTACCTACCAAAGTGTGGCAGGTGAGAATCTAAGGCCTAAGATGATCTCGGGTCTTCCTAATATTCCCATCTATGATAACAAAGTTTTACTCTACTATATTCACTGGTATATGTCCTCTTGTATTTCCAGATATTATTACATATAATTTTCAGGCCATTTGCTGCTTCTAAAGGGCCCAAAAATTGGAAAGCTGTCTTATAAGCAATGAAATATGATTTTAAACTAATTTTTTAAAATAACATTGGTACTTATCAAATTAGCAAATATTAATAAAAACAAAATCCTTTGTCTTTGTTTTGTCGGTGTAAAAAATAAATAAATAAAATACATAAAAATAAAACCTAACATTGGTAGGGCTTTCAGGAAGCCAGCACATTGCTGGTGGCACAGTAAACAGGTTCCTGTTTTCTAAAGAATAATCCGGCAATGTGTAACAAGTGTTATAAAGTTATTCATACCCTTTGTACCAGTAATCTCACTTTTGGACATATACCCAAGGAAGCAATCCAAGAAGGGAAAAAAACAATTTGTTCAAAGATGTACACAGATATACAGCTTATACTAACACTTACGCTATCACTGCCTGGTACTCAAACACCCAGCAAAGGAGGCCTGGTTGAGTAACCTAGGGTAGACCAATATGGTAGAATACCACACTTCCTGAAAAAAGTAAGTAGGTATCCTATGCGATATAGAAAAATGCACCTAAAAAAATGTTTACCAAAAAACAGAAAACAAAAGTAAATGTTTACATATAAAGCTACAATTCCTTATTTGCAATTCTGAAATCCCAAACCCAAAGTTCTCCTAAAATAATCAACATTCACTTACAAATAAAACCTGATGTAAAAAGATATAAGGCTACTCCTGGTCTCTATTTGTCCCTCTTACTCTGAATATCCATGTATTTTGCTGCAGAAATGTTAATGTACTTGATTACAGGGTGCCTCAAACTCCTCTAGGAGTGTTAAAAAATACAGGTATCTGTACAGGTTACTTTTTTAAAGTTTGAAAAAATCTGAACTCCAAAACATATATGGCCCCAAGGGTTTCAGATAAAGGATTACTATACTGACATGTCTGTACTGATGTGTACTGATAACATCTATATACATGTAATAACATGCATATATGCATCAGTTGTAAATTTCAAGTAAAAGAGTTAAAGTTATCCCCTAGCTTTGTTGATAAAACTGCTTAAAAAGAGTGTATTCTTTACGGAAGGCTAACCTTACAATGCTATGTCTGTGGGAGTGAGTAAAAAAGACAAATAACTATACATAAACCAAATCCCTCCCCAAATAATTACAGATTCAAAACCAATAAAATGGAACTTATTACAATTTCTTTACTTAGATTCAAGTAGATTTCTATGGAAGATTTCACAACATTTCTAGAGAAAGTTCAGTCTTCAGTCTTACTGAACATCATTTACAGACACAAGTTTATTGAAAGAAATGATAAATTCTCATGTTTTATAAAGACTTTTCCAGGTGACCCTTCAATACACTGATCTAAAATTTAAATCATTTAAAAGCATTATTTTAAATCTTCTAATTTAAATGAACATTTAAAACAACCATTTTTTACATAGGCAAAGACCCTCTGAGGTTCCCCCTCAGTGGCCAGCAATAAAATGTGGAAAAAATAATCTATTTGCCTTTGCCCCTTATACAAGTAGCCTGTGCACCAGAAACACATAAGAACCACCAAAACAAGGTTTTAGATTACAAATTATTTATCAATTCTAGATTTAATGTTTCCCATATAATTATGCATAAAAACATAAGTGTGTTGTCTCTTTTATCTGACCCTTCTTTACAGCTCATACCCCTCCCCTCAAAAAAAGAAAAAAATCAATAAGAATTTAACGTGTAACCTCTGGCTGGGGCTCAGGTGTTAATATCACATGTTCTAGATCTTAACAATTGTGAATCTGATATTAAATATCTCTGTTTTGATCCAAAAATCAAAATATGGCAAGGAATCTGATCTTATTTAAAATCATGCCCTAAAAAAATAGAATAAAATAAAATCATGTGCTTTTTCCAGTTCCAGCCTATTCCACAACGAATATTTTTCTCTGAGTAGAAAGAGACAAAACAGCACCTACACCTAAAACTTCATACATCTATCATTTATTCCTATGAAACAGCTTATTCTTAGGGCAAATTTACTATTACAGTCATTAATAACTATGTGATTGGGAGTATTGCTGTCAAAGTTCGAATGTTACATTACTGTAGGACAACAATGGCAACTCTCTGCCCCCATTTGCACTAAAATATCAATTAACTTTGTGGAATGTCTTATTTAAACAACCACTGACAGGCTGGGTGCGGTGGCTCATGCCTGTAATCCTAGCACTCTGGGAGGCCAAGGGGGGTGGATCGCTCAAGGTCAGGAGTTTGAAACCAGCCTGAGCAAGAGCAAGACCCCGTCTCTACTATAAATAGAAAGAAATTAATTGGCCAACTAAAAATATACAGAAAAAATTAGCCAGGCATGGTGGCGCATGCTTGTAGTCCCAGCTACTTGGGAGGCTGAGGCAGAAGGATCACTTGAGCCCAGGAGTTTGAGGTTGCTATGAGCTAGGCTGACGCCATGGCACTCCAGCCCGGGCAACAGAGTGAGACTCTGTCTCAAAAAAAAATAAATAAATAAATAAACAACCACTGACAAATGTGAATCCTTTGAGATGCTGCCCTTTGAAACTGCAACATGAAGTCAAAACTAATAAAAAGGATAATTAAGCAAGATTAAAAGGTTTTTACTAATAAAAATCATCACCAGACTAACCCACTCCACTTGGCATTAATACTTACCTACCCAGAAAAGTCAATAAATATCTCCACTTAATGAGTAAGTGGTTTTCTATTTTCATAAAACACATCTCAGAATTGATTTTTGGATCCAATCTAAGTATATCGCAAAAATAAATTTTGGGCTCCTCCTCACACCTGTAATCCTAGCACTCTGGGAGGCCCAGGCAGGAGAATCGCTTGAGCCCAGAAGTTTGAGGTTGCAGTTAGCTATGATGAAGCCACGGCACTCTACCCGGGCTGACCTAATAAGACTCTCTGTCAAACAAACGAACAAACAAAGGAACAAACGAAAAAACAAACAAATAAATAAATAAATTTTGGCTTTCTGAACACACGCAGAACACTGCTGATGCAATTTACTCTTTAGGAAAAATCAGGTACTAACTGAACTGCAGACCAATATACCTTCCCCTGAATTTTATCCATTTATTTATTTATTTTATTTTATTTTTTTGAGACAGAGTCTTGCTCTGTTGTCCCACGTAGAGTGCAGTGGGGTCATTATAGCTCATTGCAACCTCAAACTCCTGGATTCAAGCAATCCTCCTGCCTCAGCCTCCCAGATAGCTAGGACTACAGGCGTGGGCCATGGATGCCTGGCTATTTTTCTATTTTTGGCAGAGACGGAGTCTCACTCTTGCTCAGGCTGGTCTCAAACTCCTGACCTTAAGCAATCCTCCCACCTCAGCCTCCCACAGTGCTAGCATTATAGGTGTGAGCCACCGCACCTGGCCTATCCCTTAATTTAACCACTGGCCTTTCATTTCGATTTAACTATCTACAGCATATCTTTAATTGAATTTAAAATTCTTTAGTGAGTGATTCTCAAGTGGGGGGACTGGAGGAGAAGGCAGCACAGTTCCCTTCACTAAGAGGAACATATCGGAAGCTCCAGAGAAGTGTGTCTGCCCTGGTGGACCTGTCTCAGAACAAGAGTGAAGATGATTCCAAGTAGGTTAAAGGGCACCCAGTACCAAAGAATGAAAGCAGCCCTTGAGGCCCACTGGGATGAGAAAAAGGAATCCAGGAGGAGTAAAGATAGAGCCTGAGAAAACACCTGCCAGAGACAAAACTCAGAGATAAAGTTCAAGAACAATGTTAGCCATACCAGAAGGCAGGTAGAGGAAAAGGCCAACAAAGGGAGTGGTGGAGGCCCTTGGAAAAATCCCCTGTATGAGAACTGAAGTCCTTGACTGCCACCAAGAAATGATTTTTATGTGTTCTTTCCAAAAATGGACTGTATATCACAATGAGAGATGTAAACGTGTAATATCTGCTATAAATTCTCTATCTTAAAAATCCTTTTGGTTAAAAAAAAAAAAAAAAAGAGTTTCCAGAGAGGCACATTTAGTACTTCAAAAAAAAAAAAAGCACTCAATATTATAATTTTGTACTTAAAAAAAAGAAAAAGAATCCTAATTATTTCCATAACACAACTAAAAGTAAAGCTTGACAAAATCTTGGCTGATAGATAAACAGAAGTATGGCTTTATCTTCTGAATATTAGGGATGCTCATTAATGAGAAAGGTACACTATCCTTGGATGTGTTGCATCAAAATTTTCAAGGACCATGAGATTTTTCTGTTTATTAAGAGAGAATAAAGGGAGTTAGAAACACTGCTTTGGTCCACATAAATATTTTAAATCTGTATTTCATACTTACCCTCATAATTAAAAACTTGTGAAATTAAAAAAAAAAGACTTCTGACTTGGGAATAAGGCAAGTCATCTCCTCAGCTCCTTATTTCTAGTTCTTATATGCAAGGTGAGGAATTACTTTTGCTGTTAATGAAGGCACTTTAGCAAGGAAGGTGTATGATCAGGCACATCTGGCATATGTACGTCTGAAAGCATTGCTTTCCTCCATTACCGCAGTCTCTGATAGGCTGTCTCACTTGTGTGGTCGGTTTGCGTAGTTCCCAGGCGTGCCGGAGTTGCACGATCAGAATCTCTGCCAATAAAAACACCCCCAGTCCCTGCGTGGGTGGCACCAGGCTAGGCAAGTCCTCAGAACTGCAGTGAGCTGTTTGAGTTATGTTTGGGGTTTAGTTTGTTTTTGCTAAGGTTTGTTTAATTTGAATACAAGATTAGATTTCTGGCTGGGCTGTGATAACTCTAAATAGAATTCTTTTCCAAAAATGACTTCACAAGATTTGTGATGACTTGGGTAGGAGACACTATTGAGGTTCTAGGGAACATGCAAGTAAATACGCAGGAAATAGTTTCAAGGGGGAAAAAAGGTAAGATTCTACTTTCAGGACAACTTTGACATAAGTACAAATTTTTACCCAGCCAAAAAGATGCTCTGAAGTTCAACTTATTGGATGTAAACACTGACATTATGTGGTCCCAACCTTAACTGTACAAGTTGCAACTTCCTTATCTATAAATGTAGGTAATGACACAGTACAAGGCTACTCTAAAAAATAAAGTAACACACATGAAAGCACTTTCTTTAAGGTAAAGGACTATGAAATTATCACTAAAATATGGATTATCTTAAAAATGTCTTTCACAGAATGCTACATTAAAATAGGTTGAAATTGGGTTCTCTGTCTTCTACTTAAAGCTTAACTTAAAGCATAACTCATTTGAATTCATCCTCAAAGAAAACTCCAAAATGCAGCTACCTCCAACATTCCAAATATGTCAAATACATAACAACAATTGCATAAAATCATTGTTTGTGTCCCAGGCTTGTGACATAAGGAATAAAATGTGCAACCATTTCATTGGAATCTTACAAGGACTAACAACCACACACAAAGGCACAAAGACCAAGAAGGGACAGGGGTGAGAGGCCAGGCTAGAGGGTCAGGCAAGTGCCAGAGCATGCAGGCCTTTGGAGTGAGGAATCTGACTCTTTCCTAAAAGTAATGAGTGTCACTGATGGCATTTAAACAGGAAAATTATATAGTCCAATATGTTAGAAAAATCACTCAGGTGTATAACTGAGGACATGCAGATAGTTACGACAATAATTGTGGCCAAAAGTAATGAAGGCACAAATTAAGACGTAACAGTGAGGGAATAGGATTGATTCATGAAGCATTAAGGAAGTAAATACAAAAGGACTCAGATTTAATAAAACAGGTAAGGAAGGGGGAGAAATAAGAAGTTAAGATAAATTCCAAGTTTCTGACTTAAGCAACCAGAGATGTCATACATTGAGAAAATTCAGAAGGAGAGATAGGGATTCAGAAGGAAGGCTGTATGCAGAGGTTGTATGGGGTGGCTAAAATATGAGATCACATTAGTTGAGTATGATATAC
Source organism: Lepilemur ruficaudatus (assembly GCA_963574885.1). Classification (NCBI taxonomy): domain Eukaryota; kingdom Metazoa; phylum Chordata; class Mammalia; order Primates; family Lepilemuridae; genus Lepilemur; species Lepilemur ruficaudatus. The sequence continues at coordinate 11,815 of CAUYRT010053375.1, forward strand.
CCATGTACCCAAATAGAACTGTCCAGAAATAGTAAATTATAGATCATAGAGAAGAGATTGGGAAATAACAGCCCAAAGACAGCGGCTAGAACCACAGGTCATATGAGGAAGACAGGAAAAGTGAAGCAAGTACATGGCCAGGGAATGGGCCTCAAGGAACTGCAACATGGGTTCAACATGAACACATGTAAGGATCTGTAGCATGGCTGGGCATGGTGGCTCATGTCTGTAATTCTAGCACTCTGGCAGGCCGAGGTGGGAGGATTGCTTGAGGTCAGGAGTTCAAGACCAGCCTCAGCAAGAGTGAGACCCCATCTCTACTAAATAATAGAAAGAAATTAGATGGGCAACTAAAAATAGAAAAAGTTAGCCAGGCATGGTGGCACTGGCCTGTAAGTCCCAGCTACTTGGGAGGCTGAGGCAGGAGGATGGCTTGAAACCAGGAGTTTGAGGTTGCTGTGAGCTAGGCTGACACCATGGCACTCTAGCCCAGGCAATTGAGTGAGAGCAAATCACAAGAGCACAGAGTACCATTTGTTCTAAAAGACACTTCAATACCTCTCTTGAAATAATTCTATTATGCTTCTAGTTTTAGCTAAATGAATTCTTTCAGCAGTGAATTTTATTGTTAAATCCTATGATAAAACACCATAGGTTGGGAAGGATAGTAAGAGGAGTTTTTAAAAAAATAGGAATGCTCATACTGTTGTATTTAACTAGAATTCACTATACACTATTCACTATTCAGTCTTGCTCTGAAGCCAGAAACTTTTTGGAAATGAAGTATGAAGGGCTCACACCCTACTCATTTTTTTTGTTTGTTTGTTTTTCTTTGTCTTTTTTGAGGCAGGGTCTTGCTCTGTCTCCTGGGCTAGAGTGCAATGGCATCTTCATAGCTCAGTACAACCTCAAACTCCTGGGCTCAAGCGATCCTCCTGCCTCTGGACTAGCTGGGACTACAAGCTCACACCAACACACCAAGCTAATTTTTCTATTTTTGGTAGAGATGGGTCTTGCTCTTGCTCAGGCTGGTCCCTAACTCCTGGCCTCAAGCGATCTTCCCACCTCCGCCTCCCAAAGTGCTAGAGTTACAGACATGAGCTACCATACAAGCCTCATTTCTTTATTATTCCAAAATCCTGGAACTACTTTTGTGGTCTGACTTATTTTAGCAGGCAGTTTAGATGTGTTTATTGTCGTAAGTGAGTTCTCTTAGCTTTTCCACCTCTCTTCCAATGCAAATCACAATCAGCTATTTTTCTTATAGTGAAAGATATACAGGACCATGAACCAGATTATTTGTTTACTGTAACCAGCTCAACAAAGCACTATTACTAAAAACTTTCCTTTTCTGCCCTGATCTTGGTTGAAATGAAAAAAATAAATAAATAAATACTAAAACATAAAAACTTTCCAAAGGTACAGAAATAACCATACAGGCAGCTTTTCCCACCAAACAAAACAAAACTACTTAGCATAAAGGCAAGACATAGCAGTTAACTTTTGAACTATAGCCAAAATCTCCTACTATTTAGATGTAGCATACAACTACATTATATAGTTATCAGTATAACTGTAAATGTGACAACTTGGGGGCCAGGGTCGGGGAACAAACCTGCAGGAAGTACAGACTGACTTGAAGTTTCAGAATGGCTCATAAGATATATTGAGAGGTGCTGCAAGATCATTCATCCCTAAATGCTATTGAAAATCCTACTTTGTGATTTTATCTGCCTAAAGAGCAATCTGTCTCCATAGAGCGAAGGTGGAGTTACATTAAAGATTATATATCCAAAGAGTCTTCCTTTTAGGACCTTTTTGATAGCCCCCTTTTAAATTACTGAATTTTTAATATCTTGATTTACATTTTAAATATCCAACAGAAAAGTGCAGTGTGAAATGTTTCCCAAACTTAACCACAGACCTCCACTTTCAAGAAAGGCTATTAAAGAACACATCTGGGGAATTACTAGAAGAAATAAGGGTCTTCTTCAACAAGTCTCTTGACCACAAAGATATAATTTCTTCAAAAAAGATACCATTAACTATCCTACATACTGATTCTGAAAACATACTTAAATAGACATTTTTCTAGAATGGTAACTATGTACCAAAAAAATAGATTTTTAAAAAATTTTAAATATATATTTTTAAGTTTTAAATACACATTTTTTTTTTTGAGACAGAGTCTCACTGTGTTGCCTGGGCTAGAGTGCCATGGCGTCAGCCTAGCTCACAGCAACCTCAAACTCCTGGACTCAAGCGATCCTCCTGCCTCAGCCTCCAGAGTAGCTGGGACTACAGGCATGCGCCACCATGCCCGGCTAAGTTTTTCTATATATTTTTAGTTGGCCAATTAATTTGTTCTATTTTTAGTAGAGACAGGGGTATCTCTCTTGCTCAGGCTGGTTTTGAACTCCTGACCTTGAGTGATCCTCCCACCTCGGCCTCCCAGAGTGCTAGGATTACAGGCGTGAGCCACCACGCCCGGCCTTAAATACACATTTTTTAAAAGTCAATATACCATTAAAATATTTTTATTTCTCCATGAAGAAAGTAGATAATTAAAGGAGATTAATATTCTAGCAAGATCCCAGAGAGTATCCATGGCACTGCATCAAGAAGATAAAAACCCTAGAGTCTATCAGTTCCATGGATTTTCCAATATCCAGCAGAGCTAAAGTTGCTACTTCTAGGGAAAAACAATGTTCCAGTTCGTTATAGTATCTGTTTTAGTTTTTCTAAAAACATATGATTCCCCTCCACCCAGGCAAGAAGGATGTGTGAGGCATACCTCTGAGTGCCATGCCATCAGCAGCTGGGTACCATAATGGGGCTGTGATTCCATCAGCATTTTTTTTTCTTTTTAGAGACAGGGTCTCACTCTGTCTGCCAGGCTGGCGTGCAGTGGCACAATCATAGCTTACTGCAGCCTTTTTTTGTTTTTGTTTTTGTTTTCTCACTGCACCTTGAACTCCTGGGCTTAAGTGATCCTGCTGCCTCAGCCTCCCAAGTAGCTGGGACTTTGCACACACACTAACACACCTGGCTAATTTTTCTTATTTTTTGTAGAGATGGGGGTTTTGCTGTGTTGCCCAGGCTGGTCTGGAATTCCTGGCCTGAAAAGATCCTCCTGCCTTTTCCTCCCAAAATGCTGGGCTTACAGCTGTGAGCCACTACATCTGGCTAATGACAGACTTTATGAAATGCCTCCGTGTGTGTGTCTGTGTGTGCACAGAGGGAAAGAGAAATGAGCAGGGGGAGTAGAGAAAAAGGCAAAGGGGAGAGATGGAGTGAGAGCGATCTCACCAATAAGTGGCTTAAAGACTATCTTATAAGCACTTTTTCATAGCTGAGGTTAAATCTGCTTTCTTTCTCAGCCCTTAAAATTTTTCAGTCATGTATGTATTACCTAGTGCCCAAGTAATGGCTATGGTTCAATCTAGCTCCTGTGTTATACAGGACCATTACAAGTGCATAGGGTCCTTGTGTAAGAGTCAAGAGCACCCAGATCACAGGCTAGTTCTCAGTCCCCACTTAGCCCTGAGTTGGGTACCCTTGTGCAAGAGCACAACCATGTACAGCAGTCATGCAGAGTGGTACAAATATCTTTATACATTTAACTAGCATACCTGTAAAATTGCTTATATGATGCACACCCACATATACTGAAACATGACTCAAAAAGCTGTCAAGGACTGAACTAAGTAAATAGCGAAAGATACTCATCAAAACTGAAAACAAGAAGTTTCAAAGAATTCAAAGGAAAACCAGAGTCTTTTCCTATCCCTCACCTTTACCTGCCCAGTATTGGGATATTGTTGCTAGTTCTAGCAACAACTAGGTACTACTATACCTAGTAATAGGTAGTAATAGGTAGAGGCTTCAATACTGCAAAATTCTGATCCCTCACAAAGCTATGGTCTCTCTTCAGCAGTTGCTTGCCCTCTCCTCAATTTCCCTCAAAAAAAAAGATGAAGAAGAATAAAGAAGAGAAAAAGAAAGAAAGAAGGAGGAGGAAAGAGTGGGAGGGGAATAAAAAACACCACAGACACCAATGAAGAAAAAAAAACTCCACAGACACTAACAGATCTACTCATCTGAATTTGCAAAAACAGTGGTAAACAAAAGACTGTAGGCCAGGCTCGGTGGCTGGTGGCTCACGCCTGTAATCATAGCACTCTGGGAGGCCGAGGCTCGTGGATCGCTCAAGGTCAGGAGTTCGAAACCAGCCTGAGCAAGAGCGAGACCCCGTCTCTACTAAAAATACAGAGAAATTAATTGGCCAACTAAAAATATATAGAAAAAATTAGCCGGGCATGGTGGCACGTGCCTGTAGTCCCAGCTACTTGGGAGGCTGAGGCAGAAGGATCGCTTGAGCCCAGGAGTCTGAGGTTGCTGTGAGCTAGGCTGATGCCACAGCACTCTAGCTAGGGCAACAGAGTGAGACTCTGTCTCAACAACAACAAAAAAAAGACTGTTGCTGTTTCCACTGCATTAAAAATCTGTAATCCCAGGTAGGAATATGCTAAATGCTGGAACTAGTCTTACAATGTTAACTCTGTCAATTCCACTTCTTCCTGGAGCTTTTCCCTCCCAGATACCCAATACTCAGAAAAGAAAGAAAATCATTTTTGCTCACTATTGTATATGCATCTCTCTCCTATTAAACTTTACAATGATTGCCTTCCTTAAAAGGAAGGACATATTATTACATTTTTAATACTTTTGTACCTAGCCCTTTGACCTGTATAACACAGCAGCTTCAATAGCTATTTAAGGAACAGAAATTCCAGGTTAAATATGGTACCTTATTCACATGCACAAGGAGACATGTACAAGAATATTTATTGCAGCATTGTTTATAAGTTCAGAAGCAATCTAAATGTCCACTAAAGGAGAATGCATAAATAAGTTACACTATATTCAAACAAAGGAAAACCACATACATTAAAAACAAAGATTTTGAGCTGCCAGCTCAAACTGAGGTACTATATGAATAAGTAACAAACATGATGCAGAATAAAAGAAAAGCAAGTTGGAGAATGATACAAATAGTATAATATTATTTATACAAGGTCTTTAAACTCTCAACATTACCCAGTATTACTTATGCTTAGAATTTATTACAGTCCTGTTTATTCCTTGTATGCACACTAAAGACCTAAGGAATATTCGCTCTAAAAATAATAGAAAATCAAGGTTAAAAAAAAAAGACTATTAATCATATAAAGTTCCCCCAAATGGCAGTGAGAGAGCCTGATTTAGTAATGGAAATCACTTAGCAGCCCTTGAAGTCAGATGATATGTGTTCTATCTCCATTCTGCTACTCACCACAACACTTTATTTCACTGAGCTTCAGTTTTCTCACTTAAATGGGGTTGAGAGTGCCCACCTCGTAGGAAGAAGTCAAATAATTCATGTTAAAGTGTTATACACAAAGCTCTTAGACCTGTTTTTTGCCTAATCAGCCAAGATGTCATGTAATAACGCTTTACAAGGAAGAAAATGCTGAATCTGCACCTTTTGCATCTAATTTACTATATAGTTAAAAAAAAAAAGAGTCAAAGAATACTATAGGAAGGGGCAGCCCCTCACCTTCATCTCCCCTGTCCCTAATTCCCTAGTTTGGCTGTCACCTATGTTTTCTATATTTAGCACAGAGTGCAAAAAAAAAAAAAGGAACAAAAAAACTAGACACAAAACTGAGGCTTTTGGAGGGCTCGCTTAGTAACTCCCCGTGACCCTGGTATAAATCTTCCATCCCCAAAAACTCCTGCCTCCCGCCAACAGACACACACCGCTCTGCAGCCCAGGAGGCAGCTGAACACCACAGTGCGAAGTCGTTGGGATCAGAAAGTTCTGAGGTTCTGTTTGTTTTCAAATAGTAAATGAAAAGGCTACTGTGGACTGTCAGCGCCTACTCCGCAGAGACACGAGGAAGACCTCGACAAATAAGTTCTGCTACTTGCTTCCAAACACAGTCCTTCCATCTGGATTTCACACAAAGACAGGCACACCAAGGCCCCAGGAGGGGCAGGCTCCGTTTGCAACTGGACAGACCCACCACTCACACCCTCCGGCACCCGGGGACCCACCGACGCTGACACACACCCCACACGCGTGATGCGCTCGGGGGCCGCCCCATTCCCGTCCCCCCGGGCTGGCCTCGGCGGGCGCGGCATCTCACCTGTCTTGAAGACCATCTTGTCATCGTCTTTGGAGCCGAAGGTCTCCAGCATGGACACGAACAGCACCCCACAGGCGTTCTGGATGCCGAACACCGACCCGTTGCACCACATGGCCGCCAGCATCACCAGCCAGCCCCAGCCGCCCTCGGGGGGCTCGGGGGGATCACGGAGCTCCGCGTCCGCTGGCCCCGCCAGCTCCACCTCCACCTTCTCGGCGGCCGCCTCGGGGCCGTCTGAGGGGCCGGGGCCGGGCGGCTCTGCTGCCCCCATGGGCGCGGGGCCGAGGGGCTGCGCCTCGCCTGTGCCCCGCGCGGCGGCGGGCTCCTCCTGGGAGGGCACCATGGCCCAAGCCGCACCCCTCGGGCGCCAGAGGAGCGCGAGGGGCGCGAGGTCCCGGCGGGCTCACGGAGGAGCTGCCGAGGGCCGGGCAGGCTGTTGAGGCCGAGGCGAGGGCGGCGAAGCCCGGGACTGGCGGGCCGCGCACGGCGTGGGGGCGGCCGCAAGGACAGCGGCGGCGCGCGAGCTCCTTAGGGACCCAGACTCGGGCCTCACGCTCCACAGCCCCCCACCCCTGACTGGGCCCGCTACCCGCGGCCGGTTCTTAAAAGCGCCCCCGCGCCGGCTGGGGGCGTGGCCGGCAGCGGGACGTGCCCCCAGAGCCTCCAGATGATTGGTCCGCGGAGCGGAGGCGGCCCGCAGGCGCGCGGCGCCAGGTGCCAGCGGCTGGCGGTGTCTATGAAGTTGTCCCAAACGGCAGTGAGAGAGCCTGATTTAGTCATGGAAATCACTCAGCAGCCCTGGAAGTCAGACGATACGTGCTCTATCTCCTCCTACCCGGAGGGTCACGGATGTGTAGGTCACCCCGCCTCAGCGTATTAACCGAAGGAGCGCGCCTCCTCCTAGGTGTGGGCTGGGTGGGCCTTCAGCCTCAACTCGCGGACACAGCAGCACAACCAAACTAAAATTGTCTCTTGCTTTTGTTTCTGTTTTATTTTTTGGCATTCACCTCTCAGTACTAATTATAATATATCAGATACATTATGCCACCTGTCTACTTTAAAAAGGAAGTCGGAAGGATCAGAGGGCTTATTTAATTACTTAAGTTCCGTTCTCCCACATTCATATACAATTTCCTATGAATACTTGGCACATTGGAGATGCTCATTTTGGAAGACACAGACCGCAATTCCAAAGTCTTCAACCAACAAACCTTTCTGACAGACAGTTAGAAAACATTATTACTTTTCAACTACAGTACGATTATTTTCACTTTAAACAAAAGCTAGGTCGGGCATGGCGGCTCACGCCTGTAATCCCAGCGCTTTGGGAGGCTGAGGCAAGAGGATCACTTGAGACGGGGAGTTTGAGACCATCCTGGGCAATGGGCAACATAGCAGGAGACCCTGTCTTTATGAAAAAAAAAAAATGTAATTAGCCAAGTGTGGTGGCGGACACCTGTAGTTCCAGCTACTCAAGAGGCTGAGGCAGGAGGATTCCTTATGCTCAGGAGTTCGAGATTACAGTGGACTATGATGCCACAGGGCAACAGAGAGAAACCCTGTATAAATAAACAAAAACTAAAACCTGCATTCAACTCTTCTGTCTCCCTGAAGCATGTAAAAGAAAGGAAGAGTAATTTATTATGCAGTACTGAGAACGCTTTTTAATTTCTCAGTTATTCAAATTCTTCACTTCAAAGTCAAAATATGCTAGTTTCTTTTTTTTTTTTTTTTTTTTTTGAGACAGCGTCTCACTCTGTTGCCTGGGCTAGAGTGCCATGGCGCCAGCTTAACTCACAGCAACCTCAAACTCCTGGGCTCAAGCAATCATCCTGCCTCAGCCTCCCGAGTAGCTGGGACTACAGGCATGTGCCACTGTAGCCGGCTAATTTTTTCTATATATTTTTAGTTGGCCAATTAATTTCTTTCTATTTATAGTAGAGACGGGGGTCTCGCTCTTGCTCAGGCTGGTTTCGAACTCCTGACCTTGAGCAATCCGCCCGCCTCGGCCTCCCAGTGTGCTAGGATTACAGGCATGAGCCACCGAGCCCGGCCAAAATATGCTCATTTCTTTATG
>CAUYRT010053377.1:0-10288 GCA_963574885.1 Lepilemur ruficaudatus
CCAGCAATAGCATTATTAGGCATCTATCCAAAAGAGCATAAGACATTCTGTTATAAAGACATCTGCACCCGAATGTTTATGGCAGCACAATTCACTATTGCTGGGTCATGGAAACAACCCAAGTGCCCGTCAATGCATGAGTGGATTGTTAAAATCTGGTATTTGTTCACAATGGAATACTACTCATATTTTCCTTTTTATACATGGTTTTCTTTTCTTACTTGACCATATTTAAAATTACTAATTTAAATTATTTCTCCAGTAATTCTAACACCTGGGCTTCCTCATGGACAGTTTCTACTGGCTGCATTTTTTTTCATGTGAATAGGCTATATTTGCTTGTGTCTCTGCATGTCATTTTCTTAAAACTGGATATTTTAAATAACATAGGGAATTCTGGAAATCAGACCACCACCCCCAACCAGCATTTGGCATTCTTTCTGTGGGTTGCGCTGTTTTTACTGGGGGTTCTCGTGACATTTTTGAAGTAATTCTGTAAAGTCGGCATTTTTTTTGTTGTTGTTGTGTATAGCTATTGAAGTCTTCACTAGCTTAGCTTAGTGGTCAGCTAATCATCAGACAGACATTTTCTTAAATGATTGAAACCAATAAGTCTTACGGTCTTTGCTGATGGACTCTTTGCAGGTGTTGGGGCACAACTTCAGTGCCCAGGTGGGCAGTTTACAACTTTGCTTTAGCCTTCACTTTTTGCTTGTGCAGAATCTCAATATCAGCCAGAGATGAAGTTTATAAGTTTTCTCCAATCTTTTCTCCAGTCTTTTCCAGTCTCCTGCCCTGGCCATGAGTACCATCCTGTATATATTTGTGTCCTAGATTCTCTGGAACACATCTGAGATTTTCAAAGCCCACTGTGGATATTCCATTCCCCAGCTTTTCCTTTTAATTATGTTTTTTAGCTATAGTTTGCCCTAATCGTTGTCACCACCTCAGGCAGCTGTGATGTTAAAAAATTGTCAGTGACAAGTATCCCCAGGAAAAAAGGCTGTTTACAGAGAGAAAGGCTGAATAAGGTCAAATAAAAATAAGCCAGAACTCAAGCATTATAAAAAATGATCCATGTAACCTAAAACATTTGTACCACCTTAATATTTTGAAATTAAAAAAAAAAGTTCTGTAAGTAGTGGTTTCTTCTCTACCCTCAGATCTCAGTCTTCTCTTTATACTTGTGCCTTACAGGGTATGTCTTTCCATACTCTTGCCCCTCTCAAGTACTAGATTGATACTGCTTATGATTCGGTGCTCACAAGGGCATTTGCCATTGTAATGATCCATCCTCCATACCAATGACGCATTGCAGTGATTCTCCATCAGTAAAAATTCTCTATCTGTCTAAAATTAGGACTGTTTCCTTTACATCAGCTTGGTTAGAAAGTTTTGGAGTTGATTTTGATTTTGTGGGTTGTTGTTTTTCTTTTCTCTTTCTCTAGTTGTCATCTTTGCCTTGAGGTGACAGGGTTGACTTGCTTTCCCCCAGTAACTTAAAGTTTTTTGAGTTCGTTTTGTATGTTTGCTTTTCTGTAGGGAAAAAAAAAACTTTCCAGTTAGAGTATCCTGACTTCTCTGCAATAGCATTTGCTCCCATCTTCCAGGTCTGCAATGTCAATGAGAGCTTTTCTCTGGTCTTCATCTTTGCCCTCAGTCTTTTTCATGAGCATCTATAGAAGGTCCATGAAGAAGATCCTAAAAGCTGATTCGCACTCCGCTAGTGTCTTCAGCTTCCAGGAGCTCTATACCTCATTCCAGTTCACACTCAGCTTTCTGCAATTCATGAACAATGTAATTTGAGCCTTTCTTAATTGCTTTTGTAGTGTCTAAGTCTTCTTTCCACATTCTTTTATAAGTGAGTCCCTATGGCATTTGTTTGTTAGTGGAAGTGCTTCTCTTTCCTTAATTTGAATACAGGAGCTTTTCCTGCAACATCAACTCTCTAATACATTCAAGAAAGTTATAATTTTGTAGATTACCTGCATTTTTTGTATTGTTAGGTTGGAAATGATTCTCTTCTTGCATTATACATTCTAAACAGAAGCCTGAACTTCTATTTAAGCAACTAGTAAAAAAAAAAAAAAAAAGATTTTTTTCTTATACAAAAGTAAAATTCATGCCAAACTGTGGATCAGCTCTCTTTAGCAATGCCTCAAAAATAAAAATATGCCTCAATGTATGAAAGATGAGACCAGCTTTCATCATCCCTAGTATTAAAAATATTATGCAGGGAAAAACTTCCATTTTTCAGGGCAGCAAATTATATTCATAGCAAAATACAAACAAAACTCATGCTGCAATTTACCATGAAAAATGACAAAACAACAGCTAATTACCTTTTAAAATGGATTAATTTTACATCATTCCACATGACAGTCTTAAGTTATAGTAGACCACTTACAGGGGTAAAATTTCCTCACAAAGTAGCTCCCTCACAAATTAAATCGATTTTGTAAGGATGGCTTGGAACCTAATTTCCTCACAAATTTCCTCACAAAGTAGTTCCCTCACAAATTAAATAGACTTTGTAAGGATGTCCTGGAAACTAACCTGTATTTTTAGCATCGTTAGTACCCTTTCTTCAAGTAACATATGAGATAAAGAAAAAAACCACTTTGGAGAGTGTGAAGTGATATGTACATTTAAGATGGTAACTTTGTTATTTTAAGTTCTAAATAACCCCTTTACGTCTTGCTTTATACATTATCTACATTAATTCCAAGTAACAGTTGTTTGAGGAACACCCAAGGTTACACAAAAGTGACTTTCTGCAAGGAAAGTAGATTTTATTTGATTTTACAGATTGTCTACATAGATTTAATTAGTTAGAAGATTGCTAAATCTCATCTTCACTTAGTGCAGTTTAGGTGGAACTATATTGCTAATTCATACCACAATAAAAATCACTTATTGAAATAGAAGAGAATTAGCCTCAAATGTCACACTTAACAGCATTAGCTCTCAAAATACCACAGTTGGATATTAAGAAGAAATACCTCACAGATGTTCACAAAACCTACCTAATCATACAAATGTTACAGTTCAAAACAGAGAACAATTTATTTCTTGAAGTAAACGCTTTTGAGAACAGGAGGAATCTGACAAAATGCAAAATCTTTACTAACAATTAATAACCCAGAGGTTCTCAACTCAGCTATAGTTGAGAAGAAAGTAAACGTCAGTCTTAACAGTATCTGTCAGAGGCCTAATAATTCCACCGAAAAGAGTTACTAAAAACCAATAAATATTTCTTTAATTTTAAAATGTAGAGAATTTCAGAGCACTTGAGGGATAAGAAAATATTCTTGTAGTTACATTTTATCAAAAGTATTATAAAGCAGAAAAAAAGACACAACGAAGAATGTATATTCCTGTATTTTCATATAGACACATGACATTCCTATAAGAGCAACACCCTGTATCATTTTTAAAGGATCACTCTGACATCAAACAATAAGTCAATAATTTAAAGAAGAAAATACCACTACTTTACATTTTCTCTAGAGCTTATCTGCCTTCTACTTATTAGTCCATAGGAAACTCGAAATATTTCACTTTGTTTTGTATAAAATTTACATTACATCACAAAGAATGTGTGTGTGCATGTATAATATAGCATATAATGAACATTAGTCAACCTAACTTACAACTAGAATATTAAAAATACCATTGAAATTGCTATACTCCTTCCAGATTCAAGCTATCTGCCTTCCTACATCCCTATCTTCACTAGAGGCAAACAGTATTCATTTTTAAGACATCATTACTTTTAGTTTATTTATCCATAAACCATACATTATTTTATTTTGCTGTTTTGCACTTAAAAATAACACTGTATGTACTAATCTGAAATCACTTAATTCATACACTATGTTTCCTGGATTCAAATAGGTTATCATATATAGTAGTTCATTTATTTTTACTAATGAATTTATTTTAAAATATACAATTATCCATTTTCTTGTCAACAACATGAGTTTTTTATGAATTTTTGTTTTTAAAATATTTGCTTCAATGAATGTCCTTAGCATTTTTTTTTATTCCTACTGATGCACATGTGTAAGAATTTCTGTAGGTTGCGGCTTTTAATACTGTGGATCACATCCTGAAGAAATCAACATAGTTACTATCAACAAATAGTATTGTGTGTAGAATAGAATAATAGAAGAAATTAGGGTAGTATCAATCAGACTAGAATTAAAAGATTGTTTCATGAAAATTGTTCTAGTTATTCATATATGCATATATGTATTTATATTTATATATGTATGAGTGTTGTGGGATCAAAATGGAAAATACATTTCTTAATGTGTGTCAGATTCGTAAGTATTTGAAAATACTATATGCTAGCATGTGAATTGCCACATTACAAGATATGCTTAGTTTTACAAGCTAAGGCAAATATGTTTTCAAATTGGTTATGCCAAACATACAGATTTACCTGTTCAATCCAAGAATACACATATTTTCCATATCCTCACTAACAATATTAGACAGTTTTTACCAATCTAGTGAGTGTAAAATGGTCTTTCAATTTGGTTTTTATTTTGCATTTTTCTGATAACTATGAGATTAAGTATATATTTACTAACCATTCACTGTACTCCCCTAAAAGACATGGCTTTATGATTTTGCTTATTTTTCTGTTGAGTTGTTTCTTGTTGATTTGTAGGAATAGTTTATGCATTGACAATATGAGGCTTTTTGTACATTATATGTGTTCTTACAGTTTGTGGCTTTTTTATTTTCATTATGGTATATTTTGATCAACAGAAGTGCAAAATTTTAATGTCAACTTTGTTAATCATTTTTATGGTTAATATTTTGTTTATTGTGAGCCATTTCTTTTATTCTTATCAACTTGATAAGAAAGTATTTCCCATCCAGAAGACATAAAATTATCCTCTGAAAAGGTCCTAATTTTTTTACTTTCACATTTAATTCATTATATCAAATAGATTTTTATGTATCATACATAGAATGGAACAAATTTTATTTGTTTCCAGGGATAACAATGTCCTACCAACAACATTTATTGAATAGACCATCCTTCACCCACTTTTGTCTCACCCACCCTTTGTCTCTAGTGCCTTCTCTTTGCTAAGTTTACGTATACTTTGGATTTGATTCTAGGTTTGCTATTTGGGTCCACTGTTAAATATTTGTTTCCAGCATTGATAACACAGTTATGTTTACTAGAGATTTAAACGATTTTTTTATAACTTTTAGGGGAAGTATTTTCCACCTGATTTTACCCATCTCAAATGATTTGGTTATTAAGCATTTGTTTTTCCAGGTAAATATTAGAATCAGGGTAACATAAAGACTGGACTTCTCTGAACTAGCTCTCCTCATCTACTTACTCCTTTGCTCTAGATCCTTTGGAATCACTCTGACTTCCACACCCAGAACTCTTTTTCATCCTTTTCCTTTGGTAATCCTATTGGGCAGCATTTCTGTTCTAATAAAACTTGGGTATTACACCCTTGGCATATCTTGCACTAAGTTCTAGTTTTCACTTCCCATGTTCATATCGAAACTCTCTACATGGGGAAATCAGTTCCAGGTATACCTAGATGTATCCTAAGAGAGAGAAAGGGGCATGGGAATAGTATCAGAGCTAGCAATCACAGCCCCACCAGATCAAAAACAAAAGTTTCTAGAGTGGGAGAAACCTGTTCAAAACTCTTTCCCAGACACTGTGACTCTATGACCTTAGCAAGTCACTTCATATTTTTCTTAGATCTTAGTTTCCCTTTAAAAAAAAATGATAGTAAAGGTAGTTATTTTTCAGTATAGTTATAATTTATTAAATTAATGAAAGAACACATATAAAAGTTCTTTTGCAGGACCTACAATACCAACCATAATGGCATGACAAATTAGGTATTATGCATCTTCAAGTAAATAAATATTTCAACACAGATGAGGGACATGATCTTATAAGGATGATAAGGATGGTTGATCTGCAAAGCCTGCCCTCTGGAGCTTTTGATACAGTAAGAAGTGTGAGACATGTTTAAAAATAATAACAAAACCAACAACAGTAATTATACCTATGAGCAATACTGAACTTTTGAAACATAAGGGCCATTTCCCCACATAGGTGGTTGGAGAAGATAGGCTTTAAACATGGCCTACAAGCATGGGTAGCAGGAAAAGCTGAGAAACAGCAAAAATCTAGGAAATAGAAAATTAAACAACAGGTAACAGACATTAAGTAAAATAGTTTGCTTAGCATAACAGTTCACATAGGGGGAAAAAATGAGAGCTACAGCTGGTAAAGCAAGTTATGGCCATATTGTGTAGGGTTTTGGGTGTCAGACTAAGATGTTTGAAATTTATACATAAGCAGTGGGTGTCCATGATGGTTTTTGAGTTGTGAAGGGCCATGCTCACAAGTTGTTTTAAAAAACTGGACTTCTTACTGGAGGAAAATGTTGAGGGAGGGAATCGTATTGAGAGGTGTTGTTAGATAGCTGGGAGGTGCTGATACCATCTAAACTATAAATATCTATATCATAATTGGGACAGCAGGAACGGGGTGAGTAACATTGCCAGTGTTTCCTTTCTCATCTGGCTCAATTTAGCATAGCAAAGCATGTGACAAATTTCCATTCTATTCCAAAGAGAACAGTGGTTAGACTGAGAGGAAGGACCTTCATATCAATAATTCAGTGGACAAGCATCAGTGCTCTGAGAGGGGACCACCACTGCCATAAACAACCTCTGTGAACTTCTACTTTGAGCAACTTTATCTTCTAAGAAGTGTTGTCCTGTTTCCCTATTATGTTTTACAAGAAAGCATCTTAGATGTCTACACTTTATTGATGATAAGGTCAATATTTCAATAAAAGAGCATATGGAGTTAATAACATGGTACTGAAAACTTTTCTGTCAGTTTATGGTTCTACCCATTGAATGCCACGCCAAAAAAAAATTTCCTGTTCAGATGCACACAGATTTAGGAAGAGAAAATTCCAGTGTATGTTGGGTGTGTTTTTCTCTTAATGGCCTCAAAATACTTTGCAAAGATCATTTCAAAGGCCCTCAGATGGAGGCAAGTAGATGGTAACTATTGTCATTCTATTTAGTGGATATGGGTGATTAGGTGTGGTGGGTGAAACTAAGCCTGGCTTCACAAATCCAAAGAGTCAGTTCAAAACTTGATCAATACACAGGGAAAATTGAGAGCCAATTCTAATAGACCTTTTCAAGAGTAGGGGGAGGAAAATTCGGCAAGAACTAGCCCATTCTATGCCTGCTCAGTGATGTTTTTGGTGGTTGCAGAGGTGAATAAAGTGTCCTTCCTGACATTTTTCTAGGAGTGGAGTTTTGGATAACTTGATTAGCCAAGAGCACTAGCTCTTCACAATATGCTATACAATAGTAGTTACACAGAGGAGTCTAGGTTTTCTTGGTTTGGAAGCAATAGATTGTTCATTAAGTGAGTGCCTCTCACTGAGCTAGGCACTTCCTGGGTGATGCTAAGATGAATAATAATCAGTGTTGCAATTAACATGCTACAGTGGGCAGAAGAGGGAGAGAAAGAAATTTTTACCGGACTGAGATCAATCGACTAGCTCTTTATGGAAGTATTAAGGATGTGTTGGATGAGGAAAAGTGGTGCTGTAAAATTTGAGAGCTGGAAATTAAACTAGACATCATCAAATTGTATCCTTAATATAATGTAATTATAAAAATACTCCAATTGTATTTTAAAAATATACAAACTGTTTTCAAGTATATAGGGTTTTTTTCCTTTCATTTTATTCAAAACTCAAGTAGAAATTATCACAGTCTCCATTTTATAGATGGGAAAACTAACACTTAGAGAGGCCAAAGTTGTTACAATTATAAAACCAGATTTTCAAATGAAAGCACTAATTTTCATATGAAATAGAACTCATTGCAATGAAGAACTTGAATATGAATATTTCAGGAATGAATTCTAAACAAGTCTTTCATATTAATTTATGTTTCCATTCTACATTCTTTTCTTTACCATCTAATCTTTAACTAATTTCTTTATTTTCATATCCTAGCAACTTTCAACACAAATGCAAAAGGTAAGTGTTCTAACCAAAGGATTACAAAATGGCATATGTTAAAAATTCAGAGTGAAGAGGCTGTGATTTTAATTTTCATCTAAGCTCTCTTCAGTTTGCTAGAATTGTACTAAATGTCTCTTGAAACAACTCAGCCACCTACTTTCTTTTGTTGTTAGCAAACATATGAAGCTATTACAATTAAACTGTTTGATTCCTTAAGTTGATTACAGCAGGACACTTATGTAGACTATAACTGGATTTCAAGTCCTTTGTGATTCTGATACTTGAGAGGTCCAGGCAGCGGCACCATGTGGCAGGAATAAAGCAACTTTAACCCTTCATTGGTTAAAATGAGTTCTCCATGGAATGATGTCAGTGAGAAAACTAAATCTCTGTCTTGAATTTTAAAAAGAGCATAAAAAGAAAGTGTTGCTGGGTCATCTCCATATATGACAAGGAAAATAAAATATGTTTTTATAAGTAATTGAGATTTTATGAGTAATTGAGATGAAAATACCTAACATTGGTATCTAATGATTCTCTAACTGCATATTAATTACATTCATTGTGAATCTACACCAGATCAATGAGTTGATTCTGAGCTATCAATATATCTCAGCCTTATAATTCTAAAATAATTAAATTTTAAGGAAATTCTTGTGAGTCGAATACCTGTTTTCAAAGAGAGGTGTGCATTATGCATCATATGGTGAAAAAGAAACAACAAGAAATGTGGATACAACTCATTTTACCAAAAACTAGCTATATAACCTTGGAACACAACCTTCACCTTTTTGAGTCTCACTTTTATTTTTTGCAATGGCTAGAGTTGAGATAAATGGCCTCTAGGTTCTTCTAACTCTGATATCCTATGGTATTTAGGCATGACTGTGATAACTACAGAGAAGTATATTTATTTCCACTAGCTCAGCAGGTATCTAAAACACACCTCTGATTTTTCAATTTTATAATATTTTGGAATATTGTATTACCATTAAATTTTCAGAATCTCAACTATTCTCAATGGAGCATTTGAGCTTTAAAAATACTCCAGCTCCCTTCAAAGCACTGACCAACAGGAAAAAACATACAATTAAATATACAATACACATACTCAGAGAGTCTTTGAAACTATACCAGTTATTACTTAAAATAAACTTGCTGTGAAACTACAACCCTCAATAGCCCAAACCGAAACAATACAAATCATATTCACCGTTCAGCACAAAAATCTGTTTATTCTTTAATATTTCTTTTTTATTTTTACTTATGGGTACATATTAGGTCATTCAATATGAAATGTCCATTTTTGAATCAAAAGTTTATTATACCTCAAACAAGCAGCAGTAAGATTAATCAAAGTATGCACCTAAACACTCACCACAGTTTTGCCATCTTAGCAGTAGCTTGTTTATGCCAGCAGCGAGGAAGCCTGGAGAGTGAGTGGCCATGAAATCACAAAGGGTATTTTCCACAGCTTATTGAGAATTGAATACTTTTCCTTGCAAAACGTGATCCAAAGCCTGGAAGAAGTGGTAGTTAGTTGGTGCAAGGTCTGGTGAATATGGTAGATAACAGAGAGTTTCCAAATCCAGCTTCTATAATTTGAGCAGCACTGTTTGTGCGACATGTAGTCAAGCATTATCTTGCAAGAGGTTGGGCCTCTTTCTGTTGACCAATCTCAGCTGCTTAATTGCAAGCATCCTCATCATTTCATCCAGTTGGTTGCAGTACACATCCACTGTAATCAACTGACCAGGTTTCATGAAATCGTAGTGGATAGTACCAGTGCTGGACCACCAAACAAATACCATTAGCTTTTTTTGATGAATATTCTATTTTGGACTGTGTTTTGACACTTCATCTTTATCCAACCACTGTGCTGAATGCTTGCAATTGTCAAAAAGAACCCATTTGTCATCACACATAACAATACGGTATAGAAATGGTTCACCTTTATGTCGTGACAGCAAGGAAAGGCAAGCTTTGAGATGATTTCTCTTTTGACGCTTATTTAATTCATGCAGTACCCATCTATCCAGCTTCTTTACCTTGTTGATTTGTTTTACATGGTCAGACATTGTTGGAATAGTAACACCAAACCTTGCTGCTAATTCATCTGTAGGTTGAAATGGATTCGTTTCCACTGCAGCTTTCAGCTCATCATTATCCATCTTGATCTCAGGTTGCCCACATGGCTCATTTTAAAGACTAAAATCAACAGAACAGAA
>CAUYRT010053378.1:0-17429 GCA_963574885.1 Lepilemur ruficaudatus
TCACAGCAACCTCAAACTCCTGGGCTCAAGCGATCCTTCTGCCTCAGCCTCCCGAGTAGCTGGGACTACAGGCATGCGCCACCATGCCTGGCTAATTTTTTCTATATATTTTTAGTTGGCCAATTAATTTCTTTCTATTTACAGTGGAGACGGGGTCTCGCTCTTGCTCAGGCTGGTCTCGAACGCCTGACCTTGAGCTATCCACCCGCCTCGGCCTCCCAGAGTGCTAGGATTACAGGCGTGAGCCACCGCGCCCGGCTCAAGATGGCCTTTTTTGTGAAAAACCCAGAAACAAACCCCTGTCTTTGTTGAATTTTCCTTCCTTTTCATCCCTTTTGCCCTCCTAAGCCCGTTACGGGAGAGCCAGGAACTTCTGTGACTCTCCTCTTTGTGTGTGCCAAGAGCCCACGAGTTATCCTGTGTAATTCAGCTGGAAATGCTCCCCAGAGCAGTTCCTCTGTCATAGAGAAAGTGTAGCGATGAAAGAAATTAATCATCTACCCACAACGGTATGGGTGTCGGTTCTCCCCTGCCCGAGATGGGAGCTGGGAGCTGGGCCTTGGTGCCGGTCTTGCTGTGTGCGGGCACGGCAGGGAGCTGGGCCAGGTGTTCCAGGCAGGGAGGCCGAGCAGGTGCCGCCTGTGCCCAGCAGCAGGTGCCCCGGAGTGGGGAGTCCGTGCCAGTTATAAGAAGTGACACTTGCTCTCCTGAGAACCCATTATCACTGGCATTACGGCCTCTTACGTAGAATGCTGTTGGGCTACACTTTATAAGGAATTTGGTGAATAATGTTGATAGGTGTGCATTTTTGGTGTTTCATAGTAATGTAAATTCTTCCAGTGAGTGAGACCACAGAGCACTTCAACCCATTGCCAAGTGCTGTCCGTTCTATCTCCCGGGTCCTTTTTTTTTTTTCTTTTTAAGAGGGTCTTACTCTGTCGCCCAGTGGATCACAGCTCACTGCAGCCTCAAACTCCTGGCTGCAAACAGTCCTCCCGCCTTAGCCTCCCGAGGTGCTGGGACTGCAGGTGCCGCCACGCCCAGCTGTTTCCCAAATCGCTGCTGTCCGTCCTTCCATCCCCTGCTTGCCTTCTCTCCTAGTCCAGCTTCTCTTGGTATCGTGCCTGGACTTTTTCATCAGCCTCCTTAAAACCTCCCGTTTGGTTTTCATGCCCTTCCCTGTGTCCTCTGTCCTGCTGCCAGGATGATGATTGTCAGGTCGGACTCTGTGCTACGGGCCACGCTTGCGGAGTAGCACCCCTTGCCTGCAGGGCTGGATGTTGGTCTCTCGTGTTCATCTGTGATGGAGTGGCCCACCCCAAGGCTGGTGATATAAGGGACAGACACAGTATTGCACAGGTGGATTCTGTGGCCTCCCAAGGCAGGACATAGGGAGGGGTTGGCTTGTCTCTTCCCCTAGATGCCTGGACCTTGGCTGAGAAACCTGCACGGTGGGCACCTTGACGGGCTGGACTCAGAGGGATTGTTGACTGGTGGCCCCATGTGGCCTCCTTGAAGGAGCGTCCCAAGGGGCAGTGTCTGGAGAGACCCTGGCAGGGGGCCAGGCTTCCGGCCTGGGATTGGAAGTCAGAGGCTTCACTTCTGCCCGGCTGTCCTGGTTGGAGCAGCCCTCCACGGTCTCGGGGGCGTGGGGTGAGGTGAGGGCTGGGCACAGACGCTGCGGACCCCGGCTCTGGAGGGGAGGCATATCGGAGTATTTGTCACGCAGGGTGACCATGTAATTTTTATCCTGGCTGTTTGTGAGAGTAAAGGGAGCTCTGTCGATGCTAAGCCAGGCAGCAAGCATCCGCTGGGGCTGCCTGGACCCACAGGGCTGCTGGCTACCAAGCCGGTGCCCTTCCCGGCCTGCCGGTACCCGACCACCGTTGCCTGTGGGTCTGGTGCCGACAGAACCAGCCGCGTTTCACGTTCATCTGCATCCTGCCCCTTCCTCGGCGACCATCTGCGGTGAGCTCCTGCTCCGGCAGCGAGCGCCGGCTGGAGTGGCGGCCGCTCTGTGAAGTTTTTCCTCGGCTCCCCCCGGTACGGTCGGCCCCGCGGTGCGCACCGTGTGTGTCCCAGCCCCATCCCGGACTGTGAGCGTGTGTGGTGCCTCCGACCCCCCCAGACTCCCAGTCACTTTCGGGGGACGGCGCGTGTGTGCCCAGCGCTGCTGCTTAGCAGGCGTCCGCCCTGCAGATGATGACCAAAGTTTAAAGCGTGTGACGCTGGCTACGTTTGGTTTTACGCGAAGTAAATTAACTTCTAATTTTGTATTTTACATAAACAAAATCCATGGAGGAGTTCTTAAATAGGTTTTGGGCAAACAAGGAATACATCAACTTGGTGGGAAAATACTAACGTCCAGTTCTCTAGAGAGAAGGAAAGGGGTTAAGTCCTCTGGTCTCCTTGGTTGCGTGTGTCTGGCGGACGTTTGCGTGTTGCTCCCACAGTGGCTCAGTGGAGTGGGTGCCGTCCTTGGCCCGTGTCACAGGGGCTGAGGAAGAGGAGGCTCGGAGACCTGCCCGTCCCACGCTGGTCGGTCGCCGCCCAGCACTCGGGAGAGGACGTCCGCAGGCTCCACGGATAGAGTGTGAGGAAGTTCCCTCTTTTTTTGAACAGATGTTTTTATTTTACACTTAGATAAAAAATCAGGCAGTTTAGAGAGTTTGTCCTGAAAATGAAAAGCACCGGTACTTAGTGAAGCCCTCTTCGCCGTGGCTGAGCAGCTGCTGGTCGTCAGGACGCAGGAGCGTCCCGGGGCCGGGCGTGTGCGTCATCCAGAGCAGAAGTTCTCGCCCTGCCTGTGAAGTGCTGTTTTCCGAAGGAAAGGAAGTTCCTTAGCCACTTCTTAGAAGTGCTCAGCTCTGAGTTCTTTGATTAAGGGGCTTGGAAACAGGCGAATTACCCTGTCGCCTTCCAGATTCAAAGCAGAAGGCAGCACTTCAGGTTGGGAATTCAGAGCGCTGGAACTAGCGTTTTAGGGAAAAATCTGACACTCCTCTTTGTTCCGGTGGACTCCAGGTTCGTTCATTCAGAGAGCAGCGTGTCGGTCTGCGTCGGCAGGTGGTGGGTGAGCCAGGCGCGCCGGGTCCTGTGTGGTGACCAGGCCGCAGCGGTTCCGAGGGAGGAGGTGGACGTCACCGTTCTCATTTGTCGGCTAAGGATAAATGGGACTTCTGAATGAAAACTTGCGTTCCTCACCTTTGCGTAGCTTTTGTCCTTTTTATTTTTATACCCGGACCACATTAAAACTCCCACTGAGACGCCTGCTTTTCGTAGGCTGGTGCCCTGAGCGTCAGCCTGGGCTCATCTCAGGGCTGCCCTGGTCAGGGACGGGACCGTGTCCCCGTAGCCCTACCCTGACACGACCGTGTGGGAGGTTTCTTCTCCAGTCTCTTATAAATCCTTCGTTTATAGTGAATAGAAACTGTGCACTTGTCCCTAGGTGGTGAGTGTTTAAAATTGAAATTCTGGAAGATGCAATGAATTGTTTTGAGAATTTACGTTTTAAGCTTGTAAATGTATACGCAACATTTTAAAAGCTTTGTTTTTTTTCTTCTTTTAGGCCCAGATATTTAAACATGGAAAACGTGAAGACTGTTTACCCTATGGTAAGGTTGATTTTTGAGAGAAGGTATATCTGTGATGTGAGTTTGTCCGTGTGTGATCAAGTGTGTCTCTGTAACGTTTTATTCATAGGTATAAAAATCTTGAAGTTAGCATATTTGGACACTGTCGTATTTCTTTGGTTTTGTTGTCGTGTGTGTGCTTTAATAATTCGACTTTGAGTGAACTGTCCTAGTCATTCGATGTAGAGGACAGTGCTGGGGGTCTGGGTTTCATGACACCTGGCTGCCTGTGTCTCCCCCCGGGGGACCTGGCAACGCCGGACACGGCCCCACGTCTGCCGCTGGCCCCCTGGGACCCTGCAGTGGCTGTGCCCTCCTGAGCCACGGCTGCCATGCCGTGTGCGCTCTGCCTCGTTCCTGCAGCTTCAGATTGAGCCTCGACTTATGAAAACAAGGGCAGTGCTTCTCTCCACAGCGGGCTCACTGCTGGGAGCAAGAGAAGGTGTATGGCTTTCAGATTTGGATGATAGTCTGTTTGTAAAAAGGTTTTTCATCATGGAGATGCTCCAGTGGGTACAGAGGAGGAGCATGGGTAACAAAGTCACGCTTCTGTCCCAGGGCTCACAGTGTTAGTCTGTGGCCTCTCGTCCATCCATACTCCCCCCAGCCCCACCACCGTCCCTCTGTGTGTCTCAGCGCACGTCCCTAGAAGACAGGGCTCCTGCACCTGACCTCGGTGCCCTCACACCTGAGAAAATGAACAGAGATTGCCCAGTGCCGTCAAACACTCAGGCCTGTCTTTGAAGCCCCACTGCGTTTCCTGTGTTCCCCGTAGCGGGCCTCAGGCCCCCTGTGGTCCCAGTCTTCACCACCCCCCCATACCCCTTCCTCAAGTTCCCCATGTACCCCGTGCCCCCTCCTCGAGGTCCTCCATGCTCAGTGTGAGCCAGGCCATCGCCTGCATCGGGGTCCCTGGGAACCAGCTGGCTCAGGGCTGCAGGCCACACCCGGGGGCGCAGTTGGAGGGTCCCGCGTGCTTCCTCCCGCTGCTCTGAGGCCAGCGTGTCTTGTTTGCAGCTGCCACCGTCCTCCAGTGCCTGGATGGCTGCAGACTCCCTGAGAGCAACCAGACCCTGCTCCGGAAGCTGGGGGTGAAGCTCGTGCAGCGGCTGGGGCTGACCTTCCTGAAGCCGAAGGTGGCGGCGTGGAGGTGGGTACCGTGCAGGCGGGCAGACCAAGTGCCGTTGGTGTGGCCGGCGCCGTGGCTCTTGCGTCAGGCGGTGATGGCCGACAAGGCCGACCAGTAGAGAGCGTCTTCTGCCTTCATCTGTTCCTTTACTCGCAAAAGTGTTTCTGAGTTTGAAGGAAATGATTTTCCTTTTGGTTATTTTCTGACGTTTTGAAGCTGGAGTGGGGCCAGGAAGCAGCTTGCTTTGCATTTCGTGTGAGGGCTCCCTGGCGTGGGCCCTCTGTGGGGGGCCCTGTGTCGGTGGGTGATGAGTCTGGGTTGCGGCGTCTGTCAAAGGAGACGAAGATCACGCTGCAGAAACTGTTTCTGCTGTCGTGGGGATGCTCTGACAGAGTCTGGATTACTGGCTCTCACGCATGCAGACTTTTCTCGCGTTCTTGGGGTGCTGTGTTTTTGATACCGTTCAGTTTTATTTTGAGTATTAATGTATGTGGTTTGGGAAGGATTATTTGATGAGTTCAGCTGAAACCTTTGTTCTGAATTATGGCAAATTCCAGAGAAGTATGTTGTGTTTTAGTGATGTTTTACTGAAATACCTTCTGGGGTTCAGGGTACACCTCATTCTATAGGAAGCTATTTATTAGGCAGGGCGCTAGTGCCAGTTTCTAAAACGCCATGGAGAATAGTGCGGTGCTGTGCTGGGGGCGTCTCCAGAGAAGCAGGACCAACAGGGTACGTGTACGTACACACAGCGAGGGGTGTATCACGAGGAACTGGCTTGCGCCGTGACGGGAGCTGGCAGGACCGAGATCTGCGGGGCGAGCTGGCAGCCGGTACCCGGCGGAGCCAGTGGCCCGTGTGGCTCCTGGCTGAAGGCCGCAGGCTGGAGACCCAGGAAGAGCCACGTTTCGGTTCCAGTCTGAGGACAGAAGATGGCGGCGTTCCAGGTCAAAGGTCGTCAGGCGGGAGGAATCCTCTCCTACTGGGGAGAGTCAGGCTGACTGGATGAGGCCGCTCTGATGCGGATGTTTGTCTCATCCCGAAACACCTGTGCACACGGGCTCAGAACAGCGTCCTCCGGTACCTCGGTGCCCAGAGCCCGGTCGGGCTGGCCCGTCAACGGCCACCACAAGTACTGAAACGCAGGAGAGAAAGTGATTTAGTGTTGACATTACTTTGTTCGGTCTTACCGCCGCGTTGATGTAACTCTTAGCGTGATTGGGTTCCAGTCTCCCGCCTCGCTCTGTTTTCTCCCCCATCTCCTTCTCTGATTTTCCCTCTTCTTGTCTAACTCATCCCACTTTCGTCTCTTAGATTGCTGCTGTACCTGTAGTGCATCCTGGTCGGCACCCTCCCACCGGGGCTGGGGTTTGGCTCCGGCAGCTGTGAGGTCGCTGGCGCGCCCCCTCTTCCTGCTGGTCCTGGTCCCCGTCCTTGCCAGGGCGGTTTCCTCAGCTCTCTTACTCCGCGGTGTCGCTCCCGCTCCCGCAGCACGGTCCCTGCTCCGAGGGTGCGGCCTTTTAGGGGTCTACAGTGAAGGAGCCTCAGTCCCCTCCCACGGGGCCCAGCTCTCAGGGACCCCGAAGGCACGTGGCCTGTTCGGCGCCGCTGTTCAGACACGTGCCGGGTGTGTCCTTGTCCTCGCCCAGGTTGGGGCGCAGTTGTGTGGACACGCGGAGTCCTTCTCAGCAGCCACGGCTTCCCAGCCCTCGTCCCCTTCGCGTCGTCACGGCAGCCTCCGCCCGCGAGACCCTGGCTCTCCCCGCCCAGGATCACAGCCTTGGTGGTCACCTCCTGCCAGGGGGTCACGTACTCTGTCCAGGTTCCCTAGTTCGCGGCAGACGGCAGCCGAAAGCCTGTCATCTTTGTAGTTGCGGCCTTTGGTCACGGAGCATCGCGGTGGGCCCTTCTCCTGCGAGATGACCCACGTGCGTGCGCACTGAGGAGACTGCCGACCGCGCTGAAGCCGCCCGCACCGCGGTTTGGTCCTGTGACGGCTGCTGCGTTAGTTACCTGCTGCTGTGTGACAGAACCCCAACACTTAGCAGTTTAAAACAACACACCTTTCCCCTCACAGTTTTGTGGGGCCGCAGCCTGGACGTGGCTCAGCTGGCTCCTCCCGTCAGGGTCTGTCACGAGGCTCCGCGAAGGTGTTGGCCGGGGCGTCTGCTTCCGGCCTCCTCTCGTGGTTGTCGGCAGGGCCCGTTGTCTTGCAGGCTGTGTGCTCAAGGCTCCCAAGGTCCCGTGCCACGTGGGCCTCTCCGCAGGGCAGCTCACGGCACAGCAGCCACCTGGCACCGGGAGGGTGGCCCGGGCGGGGGACGGTCTTGTGAGCTGATCTTGGGGCTGCCAGGGGCTGCCATTGCTCATGGTGCCATCTTCTCATCAGAAGGGGGTCCCTAGGCCCAGGCCACACCGGGGGAGGATTGCAGGGACGTCAGGAGGCGGGGCAGGCACGGGCCACCGTGGAAACTACCCGCCACCTTCCTCCTCCTCATTTTCCAGAGTCGGAATTTCTCTGAGGCCCAGAGAGATACTATGAGTCAGTGGAGGCCACAGTTAACGAACGGGTCAGGGCTGGTGTTTGAGTCCTGTGTTCTGCCCCAGAGCCCACGCGATGTATGTTCTGGGAGCCGACCTCAAGTTGCAGCCCCCGTGTCCCCCTGCAGCCCACGCTGGTTTCTCGTGTGCCGCAGGCCCCGTCCTGGGAGCTAGCCACGCCGCTCACTCGGCGGAAGGAGACGCAGCATGAGCTGCCTGCTCGGTGCCAGGCCGTTCTGCAACCTTCCTGCAGACCCGCCCGTTTGTCTTCATAGCAGCCTTGTGGGCAGGACGTGACTGCATGTCCGTTTCACAGAGGGGAAACCGAGGCGGAGAGTGGCTGGAGCTGTGTAGCGTCATGCAGTAGCCAGGTGGCCCTGTGTCGTGGCCCCCGCTGTGGGCCCCTTCATAGTACATCCAGGGAGGTCGGCTCCCGCTGGGGCATGGAGGCGGCTGTGCTGTGTGGTGTGGACACCGTCGAGGTGTTCGGGAGGCAGAGTCTGTAGGTGCCGTGGTGGGTGACAGGCACTGCCTGGGTGCTGAGGGGCCCGTGTGCGGCCTGGGTAGGTGGCGGTGCTGGCGCCATTCACCGTGGGGCTGCGGAGTGCGCGGGAGGGTGTGCGCCCACCTGCCTGGCAGGGCCAGGTGTGAGGCCCCTCCGTGGTGTCCTGTCACCTGTGTTCTTGCCACGTAGCCCAGGATGGGTACATGCTCATGCTCTGTGCCTTGGCCGCGCCTCTTGGCAGCCGGCGGCGGCGCTCGAGCCTCCGTCCTTTGCCCCTGCCCCTGCGGGTGTGTGGAACTTTACCCGCTCTGTAGGATGTGAGGTGATGCTACGTTGTTGATCCCGTCGTCAGGACAGGGTAGGGTGCGTCAGGCTCCAGGCCGTGGCGCCCACCTGACCTGAGCACGCTTCCGTCTGTGCAGGTATCAGCGCGGCTGCCGGTCTCTGGCTGCTAACCTGCAGCTCTTCGCCCAGCCCCGGCCCGAGCAGCAGACGCACCTCGTGCCTTCTGACTGCCACGAGGATGACGACGTCCCAGAGGGCGTGGAGAGCGTGATCGGTACGTGGGCCCCCTCTGGTCCTGGGCGTCGTCTGGGCCGTTCCCTTTCCCCGTGTGACCACGCGCTTTTCCCCTCCTGTGCCGGCTTCACTGAGCACGTGGCCACCGCCTGTCCTCGGGACCTTCTCTTCCTGGCACCCTGGAACCTGGCGTGTCTCAGCCCCTTTGCCACGCTGCTCCCACTCACCTGGCCGGGGTGCGCTGCTTGCCCCGGCTGGCTGGGCAGCCCGCGAGGAAGTGGGGTTGGGACCCTCGGCTCAAGTCTCCAGCTCCCTGGCCTTGCCCCTGCTCTGTCCCTCATGCTCTCCTCAGGGGCCGTTTCAAATCCCCGCCACCACCTGACCCTCCCGGAGCTCTTGACCCACTGCCCTGTGTCCTCCCACGGTGCCTTCTGTTGCAGAGCCGGCACTGTGGCCACTGCGAGGCTGGTTCCCGTCTGCACACCCTCCTGCCCTGGGCAGAGGGGTCCTCCCCGCCCACAGGGCCACCCCTTCCCCTCCCGGGGTCCCTCCTCTGCGCGGGGGCCCTGGGGGCGGGGTGGGCTGCTCCCTGCTGACTGCACTGGTGAATCTATTTCTTAGGAATAGTGGCAAAAATTGGCTTTACATGTTTATTTGAAAATGTAGAGAAGGAATTTTTTTCTTACAGTTAATATTGTTACCGTGATTCCCTTCAGGGTATTCTGAGTAGCGTGTGGGTGGGTGCCCTGAGGCTAGGGAGTTAGACTTCGTCTGGAACACGGTCTGGAGATCCTGCGGCGCACGTGGGCCTCACCTTCCTGCTGTCCCCACAGAGCAGCTGCTGGTCGGGCTGAAGGACAAGGACACCGTGGTGCGGTGGTCTGCCGCCAAAGGGTAGGTCCCGGGGCGGTGGTGGGCGGGCCCCTCGGCGTCTGCAGTCCTGACGTGCTTGCACGCGACGTGAGAGCCGCGACCCTGGGAGGGGGAGAAGAATGATTTTTAAGTTCACGCTTGCTGCTCTACATCCTGGTGTAAAGGACAGTTACTGAGGCGGAATTTCAGGCTCCTTTGTCATCCTGCCTTTTTGGCTAGGGTGTGCAAAATGGTGAGCCGGCCAAATTTGCCTTTTTAAAAAATCTTTACATGTTCCCTTCCTTATTTTTCCACATCGTCACCACTGTGCCCTTTCCTGTTCTCCGAAAGACGAGAGGGGCACAGCCCCCGGTAGCCGTGGTGCTGGGAACAGCCACTCCCGTGGGGTGAGCAGGGGCCAGCGTCTGGTTCTGCCACGTGGCAGCCGAGCAGGCAGGCCGCTGTCATCCTCGGTCCTGCCTGCAGGACTGGGTGCTCGGTGGAGGATGTGAGGCAGACCCAGCAGGCCAGGCCATGAACACGGTGCATGGAGCCCTGGCCTCGAGCCCCACAAAGACGTTCGGATGTTAGGGAGACCCTGTTGTGGAGGAGATAGCAGGCGGTGAGGGGCTGGCAGGTGCTTGGGCTGAGTTCCACCGGAAGCTCCCCTGGAAGGTCTCCACAGGGGGCTGGTGGGGCTCTCGTGGGCCATTCATCTGTCCTGATGCGCAGCATCGCAGCTGGCACGTCTGGCTGAGCGAGCCGGGTGGCACGCAGTGGGAAGGGTGGGGAGGGCCTCCCTGGAGGCCTCTAGCTGGGACCCTTCCCACAAGTCTGTCTCTGGGACTTGGGCCTTGAGCCGGCCCCAGGCTCCCTTGTGTGGAGCCTGGACTCCACGTCACAGGGCTGCTGGGGCTTGGTCAGAGCCCCACCGTGGTGGGCTCTAGGTTGAAGCCCTCAGCATTCACCTGGTGCCCTGGCGCTGTTCCCCATGGGGGGACGGCGGTGTCTGTGTCGTTGTGGTTGGAGGTGGCCGTGTGGCCGCCCACCTGCCCTGTGTGCCCACTTGCCCCCTTTGCATCTGCCCTCAGAGCCGTGGACTCCTCACCCATCTCCCCATTGTAACATGACGGGCTGCCTGACAGGTGACGCATTCTTGAGCAGGACTGGGGGGCTTGCCTTGGGTCAGCCTCGGCCTTCGCGTGCTCTGAGGGACGTTCACACGTGTGGCGTGCACCCTCGACAGGCTGGTGGTACTGACAGTTGTTGCTTTTCTGTTTCAGAATCGGCAGGATGGCTGGTCGGCTTCCCAAAGAGCTGGCGGACGACGTGGTTGGGTCCGTGTTGGATTGTTTCAGGTACGTGCGGTGGCCAGAGGGAGATGTGTTTCTGTCTTAACCTTACGTGTAAAAGCAGTGGCTTTTCTTTCCTTACATCCTTTTATGTTTTCTTCCAGTTGAACTCTTTGTCAGGACCCCAAAAGCTTCCTCTTCCCCCTTTTGAAGTTAAACTTGAGAACTCTTTCTGGTACATTGCTTGTGTCAACTCCATTATATTTGAAAAGCTTTGGACAAAGAGAAGTCAGTTTTTTGTTTTTTTTTTTCTTTTGATACAGAGTCTCACTCTGTTGACTTGGCTAGAGTGCCGTGGCGTCAGCCTAGCTCACAGCAACCTCAAACTCCTGGGCTCAAGCAATCCTCCTGCCTCAGCCTCCCGAGTAGCTGGGACTACAGGCATGTGCCACCATGCCCGGCTAATTTTCTCTATGTATTTTTAGTTGTCCAGCTAATTTCTTTCTATTTTTAGTAGAGACGGGGTCTCGCTCTTGCTCAGGCTGGTCTCGAACTCCTGAGCTCAAACGATCCGCCCACCTCGGCCTCCCAGAGTGCTAGGAGGCTGTGACACGCCGCCCGAGAAGTCAGTTTTGAACATGTGCACATGGAAAAACTCTGGTTGTCCAAGTGAGAGTCAAGTCTGCACCGTCTGAGAGAACTTTCTGGGATGATGGAACATTCTGGATCTGTCCCTCGCATGGCTGTTAGCCACAGGCGTTGCTGAGACCTTAAAATGAGGCTGGTGTGACTGCGGCCTGAATTTGAAATTGGGTTTTAATGAATTGAGATCTATGCTTGGACGGCCACGTGTGCTGCGCTGCATCTGCCGTGGCCTCTCGGGGAGCTGTGTGGCCTGCAGAGCTGCGCGGGGTCCCGGCCTGGCTGCCCGGCCTGCGCGGGACGGACGGCCTGCCACCCCCAAGGGTTCCTGGTCTCACTGAGTCAGTGTCTCTGCCAGCGTCCAGGGCTGTCACGCTGCTGCCCTTCGTTAGCCCGGGCTGTCGCCGCGCGGCTGTGGCTGCCGGGGAAGCTGCACTGTCAGCACTTTGCGGAGCTCCGTGCGCGTCGTCTGCCATCACCAGGGGCGGCTCCGCGGGCAGCCCACGGTGCTGTCTTCCTTCCGGAGCAGGTTTCTTCCTGCAGTTTGCCTTGAGCCTGCTCAGTGACAGTTTAAGGAGTGCAGGAAACAGTGTGTCAAATACCGGCCATGCTTCTCAGAAAAATGCTGCGTGTTTGGCAGATGCTCTTCTGGGGGAGACATTCCCAGCAGAAAGCATGCGCCCTTATCGGGATCGCTTTGCGGATGCCTGGGTGAGAGAACAGCGAGCCTCCAGCCTCTGCCGATGTGACCGTGCTGGCTCGTTTCGGCGTGTGCCCCCGGCGCTCCTCTCTGGCGACACCTGCGCCCTTCGCGGCAGTGTGGCAGGTTCCAGGCCCAGCCCTCCACCTCCGTCTCGCTCTCCTCTGGCAGCTGAGCCTCCTGCTCAGTCAGGCCGAACTTGTCCAGCTGGACTCGCTGGGCGCCTTTTCTCCCACGCGTGCTGCTCCTCTGGACTGTGCGTTCCTCCTCCCAGCTCCCAGCTCGGTCTCGTTCTTTCGTCCTAGCTGATTTCCTCTCCGCGCTCACGGCCCCCTCCGCTGTCTGCTGGGACCACTCCGCCGACACCGCCTGGGCTTGGGCGTGAGGCAGGAGCGCGCTTGGCTGACGCCTCCCCCGTGCCCTGGTGCCTGCGGACGGGGTCCCTGGGGCATGACGTGCGCAGTGGCGCGGTTGGCAGGTCCTTCTGGACAGGGCCGCCTTTGCACAGCCACCGTCGACCAGCTGCAGTGAACACGTTTAATTCGGAAACAGACGTTGGCCTGACAGACATTCGTCTTAGTGTGTTTGAGGTGTCATAATGTTAATATTTTGTAAAATTCATTCAAATCTTTATGAAAGTGTAAAGCACCTCTCTCTAATCACAATCCTAAAGGACCAAGTCCCCATGTCAGATGTTGAAAATGGTCACATAGCCTCTGGGTGCTTGTAAAGCGTGGGGCTCGGAGGACGTTACTGTGGTTGAGTCTCTGCAGATGGGGAGCTCCAGGGCTGGCTGCGTCTGTCCGCCACCGTCTCCCCAGGGTCCCAGTGGGGCTGGCGCACGGGAGGCACTTGCCAGAGACCCGTCGAGTGAACGGTTACCCCTTGACTCTCCTGTCTAAAGGTTGCTCTGCTTTATTGCCTGCTAGTAAGGCAGTTTAGTTCGTTTTCCTGAACATTCCTCTGCCATCACCTTTGTCAGAGTGGGTAGAGGCCCTATATTTGTTTTGCTTTTTGGCAAAGTGTGCTTCCATGTTTCTGCTGACAGTAAAGTATGGAAACTTCAGAATCACCCTCATCAGTGGGAGAAACAGTCACTCACTATAATGCCAGAGTCGCACTGTTAGGAGAGCTTCTGGACCACTTCAGGAAAACTTTTCTTGAGTGTAAAATATTACTTATGAGTTGATCCATTGGCATTACGATTGATTATTCATTAACAGTCTGTATGTCTACTGGCTGCCCTGAAAAGCCGTCTTTGCCTCGTTCCCGGGTCCAGCTTCCTGCTCCCTGCAGCCGCGTCCCCCGCTGCAGACTCCGGCAGCATTGCCGCCAGGGTCCTGAACTCTTGCTTTCCTTTCAGTCCCTGCGTTGGTGGGTCACTGCTGTCCCCGTGTCAGACACAGCTGTGGACACCCGCTCTGAGACCACTGCCAAGGCCTCAAGGAGGGGAGAAGGAGGAAGTTGTGGAGGGTGGAAGAGACGCCCTGCTAGCGGGAACAGTAATGAGGACAGCGGGGCGAGGAGGCTGGCCAGGAGAGGAGGAGGGAGGAAGAGGGTGATGGTGAGGAAGAGGATGGAGATGAAGATGAGGAAGATGAAGATGATGAGGATGACGATGTCGATACTAAGAAGCAGAAGACAACAAAAAAGGAAAATTTAAACTTAAAGAAAAAAAAAAGACTGCTGTGAACTGTTCACCCTCCACTTTCCGTCTCAGAATCTGAATGTGGTCACCCTGGAGTGGAGAGGCCACCCGGCCACCAGGAAGCCACCCCCAGGCGGCACGCGCTCTCCACCCCCCAACCAAACCACGGGAATTTGCAGTGGGAGGAAACAGGAACCCAAATGTCCAAGACCCTGCTTTTTTTCTTAAAAGTGCTTTAAAAAGGAAATTAGTTTGTATTTTTGACTCACACTTTACATTTTTGTAGGTATTGCTAAGGGTTGGCCATTTTTCATGGTCTCAGATGACCAAACCAGCTGTCGAAGCGTTCTCTGTCCTACTTCTCGCTCTGCCCGAGGTGTGCCCGTGCTCATTATAATCTCCAAGGAGGAAAAATCCTTATTAAAAAGAAAAGCAAAAACAACAAAAAAGCAGTCTTACTCTGAGCATTCCGGTGACTTTTTTGTGTATGGACTTAGCTCTCCTGTAAGTGGTTGGTCTGTGTGAGATGATGGTTAAAAGGCCCAAAGATAAAAGTTTTCTTTTTTCCCCCTTTTTGTCTTTGGAGTTGCTGTTTGTTTATTTTTTTGGCCTATTTGATGTATGTGTGAAACAATGCTGTCCAACCGTAAACTGGAATTTTATCTTGCTGAGTTGTTCTAACAAAAAGTTCATGCTTCGTATAGTACAAAGAATGTCTAAATACCACTTCGTTCTAACGTTTTTATCTTGAATTTGATCCCTAAATTAAGCAGTGGGGTGTCATTTTAAGGAGGTCTTCCTGCTCCTTTTTCTAACATAATCTTAATTTGATAGAGGTCCTGTCTTAAGGCCCAGGCTCTTCTGGAGTGTATTATTGCTTCTGACAGGAGCCGGGGGTGCTCCTCCGTGAGCTCGTAGCTGGAGCGTCCCTGCGCTCGGGTCTGGGGCTGACTCAGAACTTGTCCTCGTCATCGGGACATCTGAAGAGAGGTGCCGATGAACAAGGCAGTTGTCTTCATGTTAAACGGGAGTGTTTTAGTTCTTCCTCCAGCCGATGTCTTAGGATCAGCCAACAGGGTTTAGTGACGCTTGCTGTACAGAGTGTGGCCTTGCAGCCCGTACTCCTTGCTGCGCTGTGGGCTGTGACCCAAAAGCTGACAGAACTCGGTCTGACGTCTGTCTCAGGGTGTTTGTCGTGCTCAGTTTTCAGGAGACAGACAAGGCCTGGCATGGCGGATGCCTGGCGCTGGCGGAACTGGGCAGGAGAGGCCTGTTGCTCCCGTCTCGACTAGCGGAGGGTAAGTAGGCGGAGCTCCGTCCATCTGCGGCTCACTGCGGTCCGAACCCATCTCCCCAGCGTGGCCCAGCCTTGAACATTCACAAAGCGCTTGCACAGGAGCGTCTCAGGCCCGTGTCTCTCGACCTCTTTTCTCATGTTCTTCTTATAATCTCCTGCTTGCCTTTCCTGCCTGTTGTACAATTTTAATGCCACAGGCACCCTGCACGCCTGGTTCCAGAGGGCCTCGAACCATTGCAGTGTCTGATTTTCTTACCCCTGGAGCCAGTTTTTGATCTCAAGGGTGGTGGTGCCCGTGAGGAGCACCCTAGCGGTGCCGCACTTGCGCTGTGGAGCCGGGCGTGCTGGCAGCGTCTGTGTGGCTGCAGGGACTGGGCTTCGCAGAGTGACGCTTCTGCCAGCGTGGAGTGGGGGTGCAGGGCCGGGGAAGCTCTGCTGGGGGCGGCACAGCACGGGGGTGCCGGGACACCGCCCCAGACCGGTGGTCGGGCTGTCGCGTGCAGCCTGTCTGTGATGGAGGAGGGCCCCAGGCATGGGCGTGAGGAAAGGATGTCTGCGAGGGATGGAGAGGGCCGCGTCCCAGGTACGTTACCATGGACGCCGCGCACCCAGGGAGGGGCTGTCTGCCTGAGTAGGGACGTCTGAGGTGGTGCGGCTGCGCAGTTCAGCACGCGAGCTGTGGTGGGACCTGACGTGATGGCTTTGCACGTGGCATCGTGATGCACAAGGAGACCTTGTAGAGCCTGCAGTTTTTATTTAATCTGCTTGTTTTTTTAAGCAGCTTTATTAAGACATAACTTACATACCGTAAAGTTCACTCATTTAAAGCGTACAGGTAAGTGGTTTTTAGGATATTTACAGAGTTGTACGACCACCACCGTAATTTAATTTCAGAGCATTTTCATTGCCCACAGAAACCCTGTACTCACGAGCAGTGATCTCCCTGGCTGCCCGGCAGTCCAGCCCCAGGCTCCTGCTCATGCTCTTCCCGCCTGCACGAATTTGTCCTTTAGACGTTTCCTGTGAATGGAATTGTGTAGTCTTGCGTGGCTGAGTTCTTCCGTGTGCTCGGATGCTCCCCTGTGTAGTGGCCGTGTCCGTGCGTCTCTCCCGTCTGCTGCTGGGCAGGTTTCCCTCATAAGGCTCAGCCACTTCGTCCTGTCTGGCTGACGGGCAGCTGGTTCTTCCTGCGTTTGGCCGTATGAATAATGTTGCTGTGAACGTTTGTGTACAAGTTTTGTGTGGACATGTTTCCTTTCGTTTCTCTTGGGTTTAGACCTAGGAGTGGAACTGCTGGAGCCTGCGGTAACTCTGTGTTCAACTGTTTACGAAACTGCCAAACTTTTTCCGAAATGATCGCACCATTTTGCATTCCCACCAGCAGTGTATGAGGTTTCCGGTTTCCCCACATCCTCACCAACACTTGCTTTTATGGTTTTTTAAAAAATAATAGCCATCGTAGCGAGTCTGCACCTCCCTTGCAAGTTGGCATCTTATAAATCTGTATAAATCTAACCAGCCACAGACCGTGTTGTTTGCCACCCTGAGTACTGTCATTTTAAAATAAAACTATTGCATCAGTCAGATTCTAAAGATGTCCCGGGAATCCAGGCATCTGCATGAGGTCATGTTTATCATCACCCGTTAAAGATTTCGTCGTAGGCAGGTTTTCCTTTCACGGGAACTTCATCCTTCCTTTTTGTCTGTGAGCCACATTTCCATTGGCTCTTCCCAGAGAAGAGCTTTTTCCCCGTGAAATGTGTCTGTACTTAAGAATCTTTTATCAGTCTCCTTTTCATGTATCTGCAACAAAGAGAAAATATGTGGCTGGAAACT
Organism: Lepilemur ruficaudatus; assembly: GCA_963574885.1. Classification (NCBI taxonomy): domain Eukaryota; kingdom Metazoa; phylum Chordata; class Mammalia; order Primates; family Lepilemuridae; genus Lepilemur; species Lepilemur ruficaudatus. The sequence continues at coordinate 16,594 of CAUYRT010053378.1, forward strand.
TCACCTTTCACAGTTTGTGTGGCCAAAAGGTGCTAAACTTTTCTTTTTTTGAGGCAGAATCTCGCTCTGTTGCCCTGACTAGAGTGCAGTGGTGAGATCACAGCTCACTGTAGCCTCTCACTCCTGGGCTCAAGCTATCCTCCCGCCTCAGCCTCCTGGAGTGCTGAGACTATAGGCGTGAGCCACCGTGCCTGGCCAAAGTGCTAAACTTTTAAGTTAGTTTTATAGGTTGGGTTTAAAAAATTTTTCTAGTACAAAGTTGACCAAAACAACATAAAATAGCATTTTATTAAAATTCAGCTCTTAATAAGATAAGATGGATTTCTATTAATAGTTTGAGTTAGCTTTTGATGAGTCGTGCTTTTACCCAGAATAAGGCAAGGTTCTACATCAGTACTATTTTATTTTTATTTTTAGCTCAAAGGACTAAAGAAGCTTTGTTCACTTAAATAAGTAGTTGGGAATGGCAGGAGTTTTGCGTTTGCCGCGCTGGTGGTTTGCTCCGGATCACTGCGTGCTCTGCCCTTGGGCAGCTTCGCTGGGGCCTCTGCAGCCTCGGTCAAGGTGACGAATTGAGAGCCACCTGCATCGTGGAAGGGCTTTCCAGCCCGTCACTGGAGTGATCCCTGTCCTCCGCGCCCACAGCGCGTCTCCAGTGCTGGGGCGGGCCTGCCTCTCAGAGAAGCGGAGCAGGTGCTGCTGTGAGAGGGGCGGGGGAGGGGGAGAGCCCTTTCTCAGGTGGAGCTTTGGGAGTTGAGGCTCCGGAACAATCTCTGAATCGCTCTGAGGCTTGAGGGGCACGTGACCATGCTTGGCCACCAGTTTATACACGCGTG
>CAUYRT010053379.1:0-15015 GCA_963574885.1 Lepilemur ruficaudatus
ATGGCATTTAGAGCCACGGAACCGGATGAGGCTGCTTAGATAGTGAAGGAAAATGCCCAGGTAAAGAGTTCAGGGATTCTCCGACATGGAGAGCTCTGGGAATCAGAGACCTGGAGATGGAGTCTGGGAAGGAGTGACTGAAGAGGCAGAAAGGTAACTTGGAGGGTGATTTGTGTGGAACACCTGGAAAGGAGAATATTTCAGGAAGAAAGGGGTGGACTGATTATGATGAAGGTTAAGAAACATGAAGCCTGAGAACTAACCACTGATTTGGTCACATCAGTTTATTTTTAGATAAATCAAGCATAACTTTTAAAAAAAAGTATTAGCTATTTAACTCTTAAAAACGAATTGCAGGGTTTTTTTTTATTTTTGAAAAATAAAACTAATTTGAAAATGTCAGCTGAGTAACTATGAAACACTTAAACTATTGGATCATGTAGAAAATTCACACTTTATCTTATTCATCATGCTTATTCACAATTTGTAAAAAGCATAATAGATTTTCCTATTTTTAAATTGTTACATGGTTTCCCAGTCTAGAAGGAATTAATCAAAGGACTCTTCTCATACCTGGAAGCAGCTAACTTATTAGGTTAATTTTCACTTCTGTATTCACTGATATGTAGAGGCACGGGGCAGCTGCCACTAATTTTATTATTTTAAAAAATTCTTCCTGCAGAGTTTATCCATAACCCTTATATTTATTTTAATCACCTTTGTGTCAAGATTACTAGTAGATGGCTACATCATAATTAACTCCTATTTATCATAATTATACTCCTATTTATCATTTAAGGATTTAATCTAACACCAACACAAAAACTGAAAAGCAAGTAGTTACCGTTAACAATATTTTCCATGGCTGCAGTCATCACGCCAATATACACTGCCTGGATCTGTATCCCCAGGGCCCATCCCTCTCCCAGTTTGCATGTGATCTGCTGGCCTGTTGGCAGGGCTGGATTAAGAAAAGTTTATGGTCTCTTTTCCATCTTTGTAATTCAAAATCAAACAATGTTAAAAAAATACAATAACAACAGAGTTCTTGTTTTTCTGATTTTCAATGGCTTTTAAAATAAATTAAGTCGATTCTTTAAAACATAGTTTAGACAGTGGTGTGTACTGCACATTTGCATTTTAAGATTTGGTCATCACTTCAAGTGCAGCATATCTCCAACTGTACTCATGATTTTTTCCTAACCAGGCAGTCTTGCTTTTAGACCAGTGGCTCTTACACTATTTTGGATCAAGTGTCTCTTCGAAAAGCTGATGAAGCCTATAGACCTCTCAAAAAAAATACACATAAATACATATGCAAATATTTTCAACAGCTTAATTTTCTTTCACTCCACATTCATTTCCACTTCATAGCTGGATTATGAAAACCTAGGAAGCGTCAGGTCACGTTCACTCTTGATTTTCATGATGATCACTTACTAATCGTAAAATGGAAATGGCTCCAAACTGTGCAACTAAAACAAAATAAGCTTTCATTCTGCTCAAAACAACTTTTAATGAAGAGGCTTATTGTTTGGCTTGTATAAGAAGTGATTGTGGTATAACTGGAAATGTGCAAATAATCTTTGAAAGCCAACTGATTGAGGCTTTTGGCTTTGATTGAAAAACTTAAGAAAATCTGTACTCACAAAGGCAGGCAGAAGCAAATAGAAACCAAACTCCCATGGCTTACTTTGTCATATGAGGAGTAGGTTTGTCAAGGAGCACAAGAATCCCTATCCCATAATTTCCTTTGTATTGAAGTCAAAGAAGATATTGCTGTAAGGGTTGAATCATTGAGACCATCTGTGTTAACAGCAAAAGGATTACAATTCTGCGTTTCAATTTTAAAGCCTTCTGAGCAGGAGTAACCTTCAGAAAAGCTCTGCAGATTTTTGCCTGCTGAGAAATTGAAAGGCTGGGTTACTCTTGACGCCAGCCTCCAAAAAGGTTTCCTCCACATTGAAAAGTTTGCTTCTCCACTTCCAATGTCTCCTTCCAGAGTGGCAGCCGGGACAAAAGAAAGTACATTTTCAGCAGTCTCCAAAATAGTAACTTCAGAGACTTGAATCAAAAGTTTTGCCTTTCTTTTAACTGAAAATACCAGCCAAATACCCAAGTCAGGAACAAACTCCTTCCTGTTGGTTGCATGGTTCTGACAACTGGCAACTTTCTCTCTGAAAACAAACAGAACTTCTGCCTGTTGCTCAGTCGTGGGCTTCGAGACTGGGCCTCTGTTGCGCATCCCTGTATAGCATTTCAAGATTAGGCTTCTGTGATCAGGCAAGTTACACTTGGGGTAAATTCTGGCCTCTTTACCCTGGGTCACCTTAAGAAAAAAAAATGAGTCATATGATCTGTTGTATTTGTGGAAGGACAGGTATAAGGGACTTCTTGAGTTTGCCAGCTGTGTGTGTGTGTGTGTGTGTGTGTGTCTATTTTTGAGGTATAATTGACACACAAGAAATGGTACATTTTAAAAACATACAATCCTATAAGTTTTGACACAGGCATACACCCATGCAGCCATCATCACAATCAAAGAGTGAACGAATCTACCACCCCCAAAGTTTCCTGATGCTCTTTGTAACTCCTTCCTCCCAGCCCTCTCAGACCCTTCTTCCTAGGCAACCACTAACCTGCTTTCTGTCACTATAGATTAGTTTGCATTTCCCAGATTGCAATATAAATGAAATCACACAGTATGAACTCTATTTTTCTCTCTTTTTTTTTTCACTCAGCATAGTTATTTTGAGATTCTTTCAGGTGGGTGTTGGTATCAATAAGTCATTTCTTTGTATCGCTGAATAGTATTCTAGAGTATGTAGGTATACCACAATTTTTTAATTCATTCATTTATTTATGGACATGTGGGTTGTTTCTAGCTTTTGTCTATTACAAATAAAAGTGTTATGAACTCTCATGTGTAAGTCTTTGTATGGACACCTGCTTTCACTTTTCTGGAGTCGATTCCTAAGAGTAGAATGGTTGGGTCATAGAGTAGGTATATTTTTCAGTTTTTAATAAACTTGCAGGCTATTTTCCAAAGTGTACGTACCATTTTACATTCCCATCAGCCATGTATGAGAGTTCCAGCTACTCCACATTCTTGCCAACACTTGGTATGGTGAGTCTTTTCAATTTAAACATTTTAATATGTTTAGACATCATTTTAGACATTCTAATACGTGTGTACTAGAAGCTTTGTAGTTTCAGTCTTTGGTTTTATGTTTTGATTGGCAAGAACTTTGTAACACAAGGCCATAATAGGGCTTTGAAATTCCAACATGCTTGTCAATGCAGGTTATCAAAGGTTGCCTAAGATTCATTGCATTTGTTTTTCCTTGACATTGCCCTGTGAAATCCAGGCTTGATGTAAACAAAGAATAATGTCAATAGTAATTAGGGCAGATTATTTCTATCAAAAAATATTTTAGATGTCATCGCATGGTGACAATAATGAGGACAAGGGAGGTCCCCTGCATCCCTATCCTTATTTGGAGTAAAACAATTTCTTCATAATAAAATTGAACACTGTTAATTTTTTATTGCTGACATTTGTTGTCCCCCCTGCCCACACATAACTCGTCTTTAAAATACAAAAAAGAAATCGAAGAAATTCTTTCTTGGAAATCCAGTTCAAATAACTGAAATTCTTCTCCGGACTCCTTGCTTGAGAATCCCTGCTCTAGACGTTTATGTTTATATCTGTTGGGAAGGGGATTCCTCCCTTCTTCTCTCCACCTCCTTTACTGGCTCCTCCCCAAGGAAAAGGACCTGTTAAGCTGGTTGATCACAGACAGGACATCTCTTGGATCACATGTTACCACTGGGAATGGTCCCTGTGTGTTAAAGGGCAGCGTCTGCATGCAATGCAGCCTAGACGTCCTGTCCTTTCTTACTCCTCCCTAGGTAGGAAGCTCCCCCAGGCCACATAGGCCAGGCCTCCCAACCAGACTTGCTATTCACAGGATGACCATCTGCGACTGGGTAAGTAAATCACACGAGAGTTTGTTCTCTCTACTTGGGATAGCTGAGAGCCATCGATTAGGGGGAGGAAAAAGACAGCAAAAGGTTCCATCAAACTGCTTGGCAGCAGCTGTATTTCCCACTGATGCTTTTCCCCAAGAGTCCTGCTTTGGGGGCTGTCGGGCCCTTGATGAGCTAGTCATGAAATGGTTCTCCCTTCCCCATTCTAATTGGCAGTGTTTCTTATGTCCATGATTTCTTGGTCCACGACCATGGAGGAAGGAAGGGTTGAATAAAGGCACTAGGGGTACAGTTCAAAATTATCTATTTCAGTTAAACTTCAAGGTGATTTTTACATTTGATTAAATACCTCTTTTTTAGTCAGAAGATTTGCAGGAGTTAAGAATACATCACCCTAAAATATGCCACTCTAGGTTACTGACTACTTTGAGTTAAAGGCATTTGCAAAACAGCTGGGGCAACAAGATCATTCTGACCTTCCTTCTGTTTCTTAAAAGCAGGAGATGATATTCCCATGTGAAAGACGCCCTCTCTACACTAGAAGGAGATTAACATTCCTAGCATCAAAAATAAGAAGTTGAGGCTGAGAGTATTCTGTACACACATTATTAAAGTAGCTCTTATGTTCTAGCATCCCACATAATTGGGTTGCTTTTTTCACCACTTACTTACTCCTCTTTGCCCAATTTGGGTATATGAGTGTCCAACTCCAACTGTATCTGCAGGTCTTCATTCCTCTCTGATGGCCCTTGTGTCATGTAACACTTGTGTTAAATAAATTTGTATGCTTTTCTTCTGTTGAACTGTGTTATATTAATTTAATTCTCAGGTCCAGCCAAAAAACCCTCAAAGGGTAGAGACAAAATTTTGCCTCCCCTAAACGTTCTATCCTTTCCTTTCTTTTTTATTTTTAGTTTTACCTCTCCAATCTCAGCCCTTATCTTACAATACCTTGATTGTCACTGTTGTGTTAAAACTTCCGTAAAGTCTGTATATTGTACATAGATTGTGATGTTTTCTTTTAAAAAAATCTACATATTGAGCAATACTATTAAACATAAAACATAAGGGATATAACAATTTCTGCTAGGACTAGCCCTAAAGTAGTTTATAAACCAAAGTCATAAAAATGACATAGAGTCATGAGTCAGAATAGTTCATGATAAAAATATAAAAGTGTGTGTATACATGAGGCCACGGAATTAGGAAAATGTTCAGGAAATTATTTACTTAAAATTCCCCTATCAAATTTATTTTGTCCAGTCTCCTTTTCCAAGACAGATTACCACCAAAATCATTTAAGACAGATGGTTGCCTCTATTTTTAAAATGTTCTAGAGTCGATAATTTCACAGGCTCCTTTGGTAGTCTGTTTCAGTGTTTAATCACTCTTACACTCAAGACGTCCTTCCTTATGTCTAATATATGATGTCTAAATAATGAAATACACTGAGTGGAATAAGGAGGTTAATTTTAACTCTCATAGCTGCTAGGACTGGAGACCTAAACAATTTTTCAATGAGACACATGATTCAATTATCCTCTCTATGGGGTTGACATCTCCATCCCTGACCTCTCACCCTCTTTATAAGTCTATAATTCTTACTTTCCGCAGGATATTGTCTCCTGAATATCCTACAGACATTTGGAAGTTAAACTAATCAAAATAGGCTACTTTTATTTCCCAAGGAATGTAATTTCCTTGAATTTGTAGTTCTACGGTCTACTTTCTCTCTAAATTTATTTTACTCTCCCTCTCCTCTATTTACAACACAAAATTCAACAAACTGTTAAATCTAGCTATTAATTGTCCCATGGTATTTCTCAAAGCAACTTCATAGTCATTGTTTCGGTTAAGGCTCTAGGGATGTCATTCTGAAACTCTGAGTACGACAGATCCCAGCTGGACTCTGTCCTTCCCAACCATGGTGGTTGGCCACCTTCCCCAGCATTGGGTATGGAGTGATGGTGACCACATTCTCAACAAAACTCTTTTTTTCTCCCCCTGCCTTTCAGTGTCGTCTGTCCTCCAGCTAGGGGTGTCTCCAGAGGAGTGATGACTGGTATAAGTTTTTATTCTTAAGTTTCTTTTAGGTGTCAGGGAATCCTTTCAAAAGGATGTAGAGATAATTAAATGTCAGGAAACACAGCTTAAGGAGTATCCCTTCCTAGGGGGTGTGAACTCTGGATGTGTTTGACGTGAGGGAAGGGCTTGCCTGCCCGGCGTGTTCTGCTTACATTGCCCCACAGGGCATCTCTCAGGACGGTGAGCAGAGGCAGCTTCCCTGTTCCTACTGCCTTCCAGTGAGTGGCCACACGGCAACCTGGCGTGTCTCATCTAACAGGCACATGTCCCTGCATGGATGAGTGCTCCTAGCTTTCCTGCGACCAGGCGCTTCCACCCTGCAACGCCTTTGTTTCCCCAACACAATCCACATGCCCGGCTCTTCCTTCCCTCTCAGGACTGCCAAGAACCACTCCTTAGCCCTGTCATTCAAAGTCACTTGCTGCAGGCTCCAGAATGATTCCTTCCGACGTTCCAACAATGTAAGTGTTCAAATGGTACTCACAATACACCAAAGACCAAGGTAGGGGTCTGAAGAATGCCATTTAGCGTCACTCTCTCCCCACTCTCAGGTTAGGAAGCTATGTTGAAGCTATTGATGAAACAAGGTGGGAACAAAGCTAGGTGCATACATCGAAGAAATCTCGGTGTTCAACTGAGTCACTGAGGGGCAATCTAGCTTCTGGTCAAAAGAGAGGTCCCGGGGCCAAAATGGGCACCTCTGAATCCTCGTTTCTTCCATTACTGGTAGTTGTACTTAGGCATATCACTAAACTTCTTTGCCCTGTCTCTTCATCTCTAAAATGGGGATAATACAGGCATCACGGGTGGTTTTTAGGCTTTCAGACACAGAGTTAGCACTATGGAGTGTTAGTCTCACTCATTGATTAGGGATGTGAGGTAGCAAATTGAAGCTGACTTCACTTTGGGCACTGAGGAGAAAGAGAGGACAGAGTGGGTCTCCTTCGAGGGTAGAAGTGGCTTCAGCAGGTGCAGAGCCTGTGAGAGGGAGACCCTGGCCAGGTGAACAGGGGACAATTGACACGATGGAGACAGGGGCCAGCACTGAGCATGGTGCCTGGATCTTTACCAACGGTGGATGTATTTGTTAAATTGGTAAGGGTCTGCTTTTCCTCAGCTCTAGGAATAAGGACAGAGTGGAGGAGGCTAGAAAGAATTTAGAAAGAAAAAGAGAGAATTTGATGTTAATTGCATTGGCCTAGAAATCCTTTATTAATATTGAGTAAAAAGGTATGGTTTGCTGGCTGGACAGAATGAAGGTTGAGCAGAAAAGACTATCCAATATAGTAGGAGATGGAGGGAGAAGGCAGATTTCGCTTAACAGATGCAGACACAATGAAGAAAAGTGTAGCTGGCTTGAGTTCATTAATGCATTATTGACCGATAACAGCTTAGCATAACTTCCTTTGTTAAGACACTTATTTCTTCTAAGGAAAAAGAGTAGTTGGTTCTTTTTCTGTTTTTAACAAAACTCTACCACTTGGCCTTGGATTTGAATTGAGGCAGTTTGAGAGTGCTGCCCATTTTAGAAGATTGCCCTGTTCTCCTTTGACTCATTGTCTAGTTTAGTTCTCATGACGATTATGTGAAGTAGATATTATTATCATTTCTATCTTATAGAGAAGGAAACTGCCACAATCAGAATCTGAGGGTATCTGGGGATTTCTGCAGGTCTCTGAAGACATCCCTTTAAATGCTAAGGATCCTCTGCTGTATTTGGTGATCTTTAGCTGTGTGAACTGACACCATGGGTGTTTGCCTATCAGGGAAATCTGTTAAAAATCCATTCATCTTTAAGGATGAGGGGTCAAACTGAAACTTTGGCAGGGGGCATGAGTTCAAATCTTCCCCTTCCTTCTGCTGTACACAGTGAAATGCAAATAAATGAATGCTTTTCATGGTTTTGGGGGGATAAGTTCTACATCCAGGCCCTGCATGCTAATGATTAAAGCAAAAGCTTGAAAGTGAAATTTTTCTTGAATTCTACTTCTTGATGAGCCTCCAACACACTAAGTTACTTGAGGCCAGTCACTTAGCCTCTCGGGACTTCAACCAATCCAGTGTTAAAGCTGGGCAATATATAAAACCTGACAGAAAACAAATCTATGCCAGGTTACTTTTTGTATAAATTAATAGGGAAAAAACTACATGGCAGAAGAGGAATCTATGAAGAAGTGAAATAAAGGTTTCTAATGGGTTGAGATTGGTTATAGAGGCCAAGCTTTTTTGTCCTGCTGACAAAAAATACTTGATTAAAAGACTCTTAGGCATTTGACTGAAATGGCCTCATTTGCTATTTAGTTTTCTAGAGTTAATGACATTTGTTCTGCCTTACATTATTTTTATCCTGTTTAAATAATAATTTAAAAACAGAGAAGAAATGAAATCACAGGACCAAGTGCCCTTTTGCCTCGCTGGAGGGAAAGTACAATGCTAAATAGTCTCATTTTTCAGTCTATCATCACATTTAAAATTGAGTTTTCTCCCTACTTAAATTAACCTACAAGTCTCAGTAGTTCAATGAATTTTCTTACTTGTCTTTCTGATTCCTTTCCCCCAAACATTTTGCCTGATAGATGAATATACAAATAGTGTCAAAGCTTCGGGCTGTGATATACAAATAAGAACAACACAGAGGAGATAATACAAGCTAGAATTAAGTTCAGAGGCTACATTTGTTATCTCTGTATACTTAATGTAGTTTCCTATTGTTGAAATTGTAAATAATAATGATTTTTTTGTTTAAAAAATTGATTCGTCTGTGAATCCAATGCAAGGTGCTCTGTGGCTTCTAAAGCAGTGTTTTTTTAAAAAAAATTGAAATATACATGGTTAGTTACCAAGTTCTGCACTTTTGCTATCCACAAGGAAAAGCTGCGCATCATATATAATGGAGATCCTTATTGGGGTTAGTAATGGGATGATTGAAAGGAGGAGGAATTTTATTGCCACTGGATATGTTTACTTTGTGTCACTCCTTTAATTTAACTACATGAACACCCATACTCCTTAGCTCTACAGCATCCTGAAGGATTAATCAGCTCTAATGACAATGCCAAAAGCAACCTATTCTTTAGCCCTTGCTTTGTGCTGCTAAATGTATCGCCAGCTCTACTCAAAGGAAAAACTTCTATTAGGCACCCATGTTTGTGCACAGTGCCCTTATTGCTAATGAAAAAATGAGGTGTAACTGTAATTTTAAAAAGAAGTTCTGCAGTTTATTTTAAAAAATGATAAGACTAATATTGTTAGAGGGACAAAAATTTGGATGAAATTTTGAGTCCTGGAGGAGCACCCATCTAGATTTGTTTCATTTAGGGTCAGGACTATAATAGAAACTTAAAACATTTGTTTAAATAGTCAGATTATTTTAAAGGAGAAGAAATTTTAACCGATGAGGGTGTTTAGTTTATATCATTCCCTTTATTTAAATGTGAGATGATTTATACAGCTGGAAAGTAGAAATAATAATAATAATACCACTTGAGAATGATGCCACTGGCATTCAGAAGGGTTAGCGGGGGATGAGGGACGGGCAACGTTTAGCAAGCCCATAATCACTACTAGTCATCCCCACCCCATCGTACTAGTCAACACGGATAATTGCTCTCCCAAAGTAGCTCTGAGAATGTTTTCTTCCAGATTGCTATTCCTAACGCACAGGGTGATAAAAATATTAAAATAATTGTGTCAAAGGTAATGCCATCAAGAGTGAGCCTTGGTACTGGCAGTAAGAAATGAAAACTGAGCTTAGTGGAGGTCAATCTGGACAGTAAAGCAGGACTAACTTGTTAAACGATAGAACAAAGATTTCTTCAGGAGTTATACCTGAAACACAGGAATTTATACTTTTTTCAGAAAACATGAGCTCTTCTGGCTTTGCCAGGGTAGAATTTTAGCCCCTGGGGGAAAAAATGGGCATCTTCTTCTCTCCCTTTTTTATTGCAGGGTTCCCTAGTATGTGTGTGAGATGCTAGAACCCCTCTCCTGGTTTTCAAGGCAAGATATTGTCAGTGATTCTTCCATCAAATATTTAGTGACTGACTGTCTATTAATGTGTCAGTGTTGTTCGTGTAATGTGCTTGGTACTTGAGAAATATTGAAAAGCAAACAGGAGTGCTCCCTGCCTGCAAGGAGCTTAGACTATTAGGAATGCATGTCTTAATTAAATAAATCTTTATAAATGAATACATGCTTTGGAAGGGGCTATGAATGTGTGTAGGAAGGGAAATTGATCTAGGCTAAGAGCATGGGAAAAGCTTCCTGTAGAAAATGGCTTTTGAGTTGAGAACAAGAGCAACGTCTGATTCTGAAATCTGTATTAAATCTATATTCATGGGAGTAGGATATTATTAGAAGAATTATGTAGACATTAGGAGTTCATGTGTGTCTGAATGTCTTGAAGGGACAGACGTAGTTAATGACAAAGTACGACTGAATTCCTGAAATAAGCAGGTAAAGAGAGTCAAAGTTTAAAACAAAATCAGGGGCAAGTTACCAAACCCTCAGTTTCACCTACCTCAAAAGGGCATTGTGAGATTAAATTACGTAATGTATGTAATGTGCCTGTCACAGTGATTAGTAGGTGCCCATTTTTTTAAGGGTGAATTAAATGTGCAATGAATAGTCCCCATAGCTACCCTAAACTAGGAGAACATACCATTTATTGTCCAGGACATTTCTGAGCATGAAGATGCCAGGATGACAGGTATAAAATGGTAAGCCTGGTCATCCTATCTATACTGCCCAGCAGAGATGGTGTCAAAAAGTAATTAGCAAAAATTTCATGCTGCACACACAAGGCATGACCATACTTCATAAAATGGCCTGGTGGAAGTCTGCCTAGAATATTCTGATATAATACCGCTCTGATAACACAGATTAATTTAAAGTATATGGATATTAGAAGGGAAATCTCATGGCTATTACTGCTTTCCTTTTATTACAAAAGTAATGCCTGCACAAAGTAAAAAAATTGAATAAAAAATAAACACTACAGAAGGGTATAAAACAAAAAGTAAAAACCTTCCACCTCTTCCCCTAGTCCCACTGCCCAGGTGGATTATTTCTGAATATCTGAACCAGGATATGTGTGTGTGTGTAGGTCTATTTATATAGATGTGGGTAATGCTACATACGTAATAATGTAGTTCATATCTCTTGAGCAATAAGAGTATTTAGAACGAGTAGTTTTTGCTCAGGACACATAACTCTTTTCAAAGGTGACTTAATAAAATAAAATCTTTCCTATTTCAAGGCCAATGACCCCCCTGTAACGATGGCAGCTTTCCTTGCCAGACTGCGCACCTTGCCCAAGGTCCTCCACCAGTAGGGGGGAGTCCTCGTGTAGCCTGGCACCGTGACCCCGGGCTGCGATTCTCAGCTCCTTTCTCACTACTGACAGCAAAGGAGTTTTATTTCACTCCCCTGACCGTGGGCGGCTGTTTTTGTGGTTTAAAGTCATAATAACTTTGTCTTGATTAACCCAGCCCACCTGCACCTGCGTGGACTCCAGTTCGTTTTGGGAAAGTGCACCAGGACGGGCCAATTCAGACTCATTGCAGAGACAGAGCGGGAGGTACGAGCGAGCACTTGTGCCCACGCCAATCACAGATGAGATTTTTCTTCCCTCTCCGCTCCCTTCTCTTTCTCTCGATGCAAAACACGCACAACAGCTGGGAATGTGAGAGACAGGCCAGTGCCCTGTGCAAAGAAAAACAGTCACCAGTACTTGGAAAACATTATGGTGCCTGCCATCGTAAGCCTGCGAAACCAGGAACAACGAATACATTTAGCCATTAACAACTTTATTTCAAAAGCAAACATATGTGCTTACAATATGAGCTTGTGCTCATTGAGAATTAATTGCTCGACAAAAGTAAACGTAAGGCACAGAACAGCGTCATCGGAAAGAGAGAAACACTGAGGCAGAGTTCAGAGCAGACAGTAACAGGGCAGAGTATTTTTCCACAGGCCTTACTAAGGAGCCAAGAACTTGTTTTGTTAAGTTTTTAATAAATGCAGTGGTATTTCGAGAGTCTGAGAGGGGAAAAGTCTGGTCTTCTGTGGTATTTCTTAGAAAAGACTGCTAAATGCAAGATAGTCGGAAAACTATCTTGCATATTGGAAGAATCAACTGCGTTTTTTCTTGCTGGTAGCTCCTTGTTCCCCCAACGATTTTCCTGGGGCTACACTTTCCTTTCTTTGCTCTGTATCCTATATCTCCCGTTTGCCTCGAGCTGAGAAGCATGGGCAGAAATGGTGTGTCCCTGGTCACATGCCTGAGTTTTCAAGGAAAACAGAATAAATATAAGGCAATTTGGCTGCTTGGAAAATTCTCTGTGTTGTATGCAACCAAACCATACACACGCTTTTTGACCCCTCGTGTCTTCCTTGGCAAAACGTCCTCCCCTCATTCTTTCACTCTGAGCAATCCTGAAACTACAGGGGCCACCAGATTCAGTAGGAATCTCGAGTTTATTAAGAGAAGGTAGTAAGTCTGGGTCATTTCCTGCTTGGATGAATTCTGAGCCAGATCTATGGGGCCAGCCCTAGGCAAAATGGGAACGTGAAGCACCTCTCTCTTCACTCTCATATCACCCTAAGATCTCTCCTCATGGGGGTCTGTGACTCCCACATTTTCCCCTTCTCCTCTGCCCTAGAAAAAATTGATCTGATCACCTTAAGCACACTCAGGTGCTGGGGGCCCTGATTCTCCTGTTTGAGCTGTTCATAGGGCTGATCTTATTTTCAAAACACCACTTATTATTAAGAGCCCCCCCTCCGTGACAGAGTCATATTAACACTTTGCACAGAGACGCTCTCTCCCTGCGGTTCACCACGGCGCACTCCCTCTAAGCGTGTGGATGTTTCTACTGGACAGCCACGGTGGCAGCTTCCCACACATCCTCTGCACCGTGCTGCAAAGGCCCCCATCATGGGGATGTTCCTGAGCACCTTGAACTTAACCCCAGTGGGCAGGCTGAATACAAAAGAAGAAAACTTTTCCATTCTTCACAGACCCAGTCTCTTCCTCCTGGAGATGGTCTGTGGGAAAAAGCTACTCAGAAATTCTGGTTTAGGAATTCCCCTCAGCCTCCAGCATTTCTCGAATCTGAAGGCTACTATTATTCTGGCCATCTGTGCGTTTCTGAAAAAAGATTCCAAGTTGAAAGTTACTGCAAGGATTTGGAGATAATTTACGTTTTAAAATTCAAAGTGACCAATTTGGTATAATTATAAAGATTCACTAAAAAACCCATATCTTATCACAGTTTCTCTAGACGCTAAGATGGAATACAGTCGACCTTCCCAGCTTATTGCCTGCCTATTAAATTCTACAAAGAATAGGAGAGTTGGAAGCATTTGGGAATATTCTAGATTTTCCAGAACTTTCTCAGAAGGGATAGTGCATCAAGGAATATTATGGGGAAAAATAGACTGCTATTCCTAGGACTTCCAAAATTAAAAATTCGAGGTAGGTATTTTTAAAAGATCACTATGGCTTCAGTGGAAAGAGTAAGAGTAGATGTGGGGTGAGTGTTTAAGAGTCTAGGCGGCTTTTCAAATGCAAACCTGTTTCCCTATGGGGATCCCTGCTGGGGGTCACGGCTGGGTGGGGTCAGGCTCTCTATGCAGGTGCTGACCTTCCTCCCCCCAGGTGGCTGGTGAGCAGGTGCCTGACCTGGGCTTGGCCACAATCGGCTTCTTCCTGGGACTTCCACGTGGCTCGAATGACAACAAAGAATCACGCGCAGGGAAATACAGTGACCAGGAACAGAGCCAAAGACAAGAGAGGGGAACCTGCCTTTTTCCATTAACAAGATCTCACACTTACGGGAAGCTTATTATGTGCAGAGACTTTTCCAGTGATTTGCATGTGTTACGACTGAATTGTCCTCTCCGTCCCCGCCAAAATTATACATTGTAGTCCTAACCCCCAGTAGCTCAGAATGTGACTGAATTTGGACACAGGGCCTTTGAAGAGGTAATGAAGGTAAAACGAGGTATTGTGAATGGGCCCAAAGCCAATATAACTGGTGTCCTCGGAAGAAGAAGAGGTTAGGACAGACACACAGAGAGGATCAGGTGAGGACGCAAGGAGAAGGTGGTCATCTGCAGCCGAGCAGAGAGGCCTCCGGAGGAACTATTCCTCAAAGCAATCCTTGGACACAGATGCGAAGTCTGAAACCCCGAGAGATGAGGACCTTGCAGAAGGTCACATCCCTGGTAAGTGGCAGAGTCCAGTCTGGGCGCTGGCAGCCAGCCTCCGCACCGTGCCCTTCCCTGCTGCCGGGCAGGGTCTCTCTTGGACAGCCACGGACTCACGTCAGAGGAGCCGGACCCTGACCTCTCTTTCTGGGGCTGGAAGCTGCTGCTTTTGCTGCCAATGCATCTCAAAGACTGTTCTCTCGGGGAACTGGGAGAACTGCTTGGTGAAGAAGCCTAATCTGAGGGTTTCTGACTTTAGGAAGAAGCAGTGCAGGCTTCCAGGTACAGCTGGACTTCCACGATGGGCCCAGAGGGAAAAAGACAGAAGAAAAAGCATCTCCCCCATAGTCAAACACTCCGTGGAGCTCAAGCCTCAGAGAAAGGCTTTTTAAATTTTAACTAACCACAGAATGCCTGGCCTTCTGTCTGTTCCCTGCCCACCTTCCCAACACAGAAACATGCTGGCCCAGGTGCCGGACGCAACCCCATCCTCAGAGCCGGAGGAGCCTGGCTGCTGCGCAGTGCGCTGGTGGGGGGTGAGTAGACCTGGGGGCTTGAGGGACTCTCACAGACTAGCTCATTAGCACACAGGAAAGAGCAATGAAGCACTGGCTGACTCTTGAGGAAAACTGAAAGGATGGAGAATGAAAAAGAGAGAAAAATTGAGATATTTCTGGGAATGAAAGAGATATATTTTAAAAAATTAGAATCCCTAAATAGTTTCCAGAG